>LBNU01000347.1:33969-154089 GCA_014162995.1 Artemisia annua
TAACTTCGCTCTTTGAGGAAAATGTTAACAACATCACAGTTAGTTATTAGGGCTAGTTTCACCTAAAACGATGAATAATGGATCCCTTTAACTAAGCAACGTAAACGTGTCCCTCGGGTACAAGTCACTAAGAGCAGATCAATTCTTTAAAGTGCTCACTCTACCCTACATGTGCAAATTTATCTTAAACAATATCGAGCACATGTGAAGGGGGAGTATTTCTGAAAATGTAAAACTCTCGAGGTGTTAATAAAATATGTTTTACATTCATGAAACACTTCGAGAGATTTTCAACAAATGGTTTTATGGCTTCAAGGAGTTATAAGGTGATTAAGACTAGGAAAAATGTCCTATGATCCGCCAGAACCGGAGGGATCTACCCAAGGACAAACACCCATAGTCTAGAAATAGAAGTCCTTAGGAATGAAAGAAGGGGTATGAATGAAAAGGGAAAGAAGGGGTTGAAGAATGAAAAAGAAACGAAAGGTAAAGGGTGAAAAGAAATGAGCCCTCCATATGATTCAACCTTAGGGCAGACACCGGGTACACTTCATCTGCTACTGATTGTTACATAAGTGACATCGGTATTGAAGATAAGACGTCATGGACCCAGTGACGCATGCACCAAACCTTCTAAACCACTCAGGTATCTCTCAAAAGGTGCTTGTTTCATTCACACGGGGAACCAGCCTAATATCTTCCTTCTCCTAGAGTTGGTTGATATGGAGACCCTGCCCCATTCTCCGCATAAGAACCATAGGTGCACTAATCGAGTCTAGAGCCTCGAGATTCATCATAATATCTCTTAGGAACACTTAGTCTTCTTACACTGGTCGTTCTACATCAATGGACGCCAGTTGTAAACTATCGAGTCCTACGCAGATCTCAGCAATCTGCCGAGAACGTTTATGAGAGGAAGTACTCTTGTATCTTCTCCATGATTAAACGGAAAACCCGCCAGTGTCTATCAGCTCTGGCTGGTCACTTCGGTAACTTCTTGTGGGTTACGCTTGGTGTAACGGTCTACAGTCGCGGGGTGATCTCCAGCGACTCACCTAATCGTTGATGTACGTATGTATGTCAGTGTAAGCCCTCTCGGGGGTATCCGATTAGGAACGGCCTTGGTAAGGATTAGAACTAGTCTTCACACTATGCTGTTGACGAATTCTAACTCCAAACCTGTAAGTGCTGGAGGTCTACAGTCGTAGGGTGATCTCGTACGACTCACCTAATCGTTGGGGTACTCCGGTATCTTCTGTGTAAGCTCCTTCGGGGGCATCCGATTAGGAACGGCCATTGTGAGGAACAGAAGGAGTAACTCCATTGCGAGGGTGAAAAATTCTGTAACTCACTTGTAAGTACCGGTTGTTTATGACTAACCATTTCAATGCAGGGACGTTACAACCAACACTTGATTCCACATGCTCATACTTACGTCAAAGATCTCCCGAAAAGTTCTAAGCTCAACAAAGTCAAAGAAAGATCAATGATTCACAAAGTATTAAGAAAGATTCAAAGTCAACGGAATCTACAAAGTTTAAGACTAAGATCTTACTCAATGATCAGGAATTATCTAAGCACAAGTCATGAAAGTTCAAAGACGTATGAGCATGTTGGAATGGCGTACAAACACCAAGAGTCAAAGGAGTGACCAAAGACGGATTACTACAGCATATGCATCACTTCAACAACAAGGAACAAGGATTGAAGAGCAAATAATTTTTTGTCTAATCTAACCGATTAAAAGACGTCAAGTAATCACCAAAGTTCAAGATGAAAGAAGAAGACGTCAAGCAACCACTCACCATTGATGACCGACCCTTAGGGGGAGATTGTTAGGAACACGTTTCACGTTATGAAAAGTGTCGGTCATTATATTTGTAATAGGTTGCTAATTAGACTTATTTACATTTACATTTAATCATTTGGTTATGAAAGATTAAGTTGTAATTTCATGTTATGCAAAAGTCCAAGGGGTGAATAGGTAAAATAGTAGAAGCTACTAGTGACTCTTGGACTTCCTATTTAAACATATGTAATGCCCTCATTAGGGCTTGTTGGTTCTCTTTGCAATACAAGTTCAATATTACTATCATTTGAGTTCCTTCCATTCTCTTCTTTATCTTCTTCTTCTTTGTTTAGATTTCATGGTTGTTTATGTTATCAATATGGTGACCTAACAGGTATGTTTTGTTGATACAAGCTAACTCTAAACAAGTTAATGGTAACTGATATTGGAAAAAAATATTTTTTGTTTGGGTGTTTGAGAATTAGAATATGATATGATAGGTTGTGGCACCTGAAATTTTATGTTTTTGTGGTAATAGAGATGGAGCATATTTGGGTTCTGTTTCAATGGGTTTGTTGGAATTATTAGCGACATATAATCCTTATATCTTACGCTACATTGTTCTATTCCACTTTCAGTAAGACAATCACAAATTTGTTTCTTGAATTTTTTTGTTCCAAGAGTCCATTTTAATCCAAGTTGAAAGTTCAATGATTTCTCATACGTTTTTTTTCCCCTTCTTTAATAAGTAGCGTGACATATGTGAAATGTCATATGGATTTGGCAATTGAGTAGCAACACACTTGCTATTATTAAAAGATGGCATGTGTACTAATTTTCGCTATATTATACTCCAAAGACTTACTGAAATTACGTTTTTATTATGGTCCTTTGGTAGATGTACCGGTGAAAACATAATGGGTTTAGGATATATGGTAGAAAGGCAGTTTCATCAATGTATCGACCTGTTAACTTATATGTTAGAGCTTTCAAAAGATTGTTTCATTGTCGTACTGATGACTTGTCCAAAAATCTTAGCAGTATAGTTTTACAGTTATGGTGCCGTAGTGACATTCGGTATTCCCTAACTGTTATGCTACATTATGATATGTTTATTGGTCAAGTTATCGACTCTGTTCTAAGCAAAATAGGTAAGGATTTTGTTAGCTTTCAATAAGTCAACATTATTTGATTATGTTGTTGACTTTGAACTTAATCTGTAGCTCGACTGAAAGAGTTTTAGACCCATGTTAATTAAATAATATGAATAGCAGTGGATGGGTGTGTTCCTATGTAAACTTTCTTGGCATATGCTGCACTTATCTTAACTGATATTTTGAGATATAAAAATAGCAATTTAGACAGTTATTTTTGGGAAAAGTATCATCCGTTCTGAAGTCTTGTAACCCTTGAAGTCCAGAAAATATTTGTTCATTTGTAACTGCTGCAATACGTAAATTCATTTTGCAAGTCTACTTTCCATAATGATATCGTTTCTCATAATTACGTTGCTGTGATATTTTTTTTTTTTTTTTGGATTTGGGGTTGATCTATATATATATTTGATTTAGGGAAATCCGGAAATATGGTTTTCTTTGATACTAAGGAAATTATGGCTGCATCTCAGCCGATCATGAAAGCCTTTTTAGCTGCACTTAATGTAGGATTCATATTCTTTGTATAATTCCGATCACTCTTCATCAAAGGATGTAAATTTGAGAAAAATAAGTCATAGGCCTATAACATCAAGATATGTCTATCAATAGAGTTGTAATCATAGTGATTCCTTGCTGCTTAAAGTTGTGATACGGACTGATATTTAGTAAGTGTGTAAGTTGTATTAAGACTTTCATCTTTAGAAAGTCCCAATTGCTTTACTATGTAGTATAGATTGTTGTATTAGACTTATTTTGTGTGTATCTTTTTTTAATTTTGCGGAACTATTTAGTATCGACCCAATATCCTAAGATGGATAGATTAATGCGCAACCTTCCTTCACCCATAATAGAAACCATACTATATCTTGTACCGATTCAAGAGGCAATAAGGACAAGTATCCTATCTAAGGAATGGAGATCAGGAGATACCATTGGACAAAAATTCCTAAACTTGTGATTAACGAGGGTACGTTTCAAGTGTCACCCGGTAAGGGTGACCAACACTCCAAAAGGCAAAAACTTTACGATGCTTTGTATACAAATTCTGTTACAGCACGAGGGTCCAATGGATGAGTTCACCCTTTCCACATATGCAGGTGAAGCATGTTATGAAATTGACCGTATAATATCTCATTTCCCGACGACCAATACTATCAAGAAATGTAGACTTATATTAGGTGGGTATACATTTCCTATATCTCCATCACCGTTGAATCACTTGACGGACCAATATCTCAGTAGGTGTTTTCTTAACTATCAATTAGCATTTAATAGATTTTGTAGTCTTACAAGCTTATACATGAAAGATGTATACACCTCTAAAAAAATGCTTCTGTCTCTCCTATCCAATTTCCAATTAATTAAGAGCTTGACTTTGGTGAGTTTTACTTAAATAGAACATAAATCCTCATGGCTTTCATAACTTATTGGAATATCATAATTTTTCGCAGTATATTGGTAATGGGCATCTCCAAGGCATTGAGACTTATACCATTATTAACTTATTCGACTGTTTCTGAGTGATTGCAAATCTAACCATTTCACTTTGGGTCATTAAGGTAATATTTTGTATATAGTTGATAATCGATTCAACTTGATAACAAAGAAGTTTGCTTATTTTTATCTTTGTTTTTGTTTTGGCTATGCTTCAAGAATTTTGCTCAAGACGGAAGTCCACACGTGCTGCCAACTGCATTAATCCACCTCAAATACTTGTGTGTTTAACATACTAGTTTCTTTGACAAATATGGTAAATTCCCTTTTCTTGCTTTGATGATGAGAAACTCCAGTAACTTGGAGAAGCTACGTACGTATTCGGGTAAATGACATAAATCTATCTTGTATCATATTCATTTCGGTTCATATGCCAATATATACTGATAGAAAAAGTACAAATGCTTCTTGTAGATGCTAAAGAGAGAGACTCCGTTACTATTGAAGATCTATAAGATATTTCATTGGAGCATCTGAATGAATTAGAGATTAGAAATTTGACCAGAAGTCAGCGTTTGTTTTTTAAAAGAAGCGCTTATTTTCACTTTTGTCTGTGCAAGCTGGAAGGGGAAATCAAAGAAATACGTTTGTTTTTTTCCTCTTATGTCTGCGGGCGAGAAGAATAAATGAAAGATTTGCGTTTGTTTTTCTCTTATGTCTGCAAGCGAGAAGATGAATGAAAAAGTGAGTTTAACTTTTGATATAAGAGGCAAAAATGACCTTTTTCCTCTTCAATTTTGTAGATTATTTTTTTGTCTCGTTATCACTTCTTGTATCTTGTATCTTAAAGACTTCAGATCTACCTCTTTTTTTCACAAACATGGATTTGAAGATCATAAAACATCTGAAAATACAAACGCAACCTAAGTGTTTGTGTTTTGTGTTGGTGAAAGATGTAGTTGTTGGTTTAATAAATTGAATAATTATAATACGAGTAATACATAATTAGTCGAATATACCCTTACCAAAACATAGAAAAAGTAAAAACTATCCTTGTCTAACGGTCCATGTAACAAAATTAGCAGTAAAAGGACTAAACGTGTAATGGGTGGCCAAAATGCATATTAGTACCCTAAATTTGTTTAATCGGGTCCTCTAGTACCCTAAACTTTTAAGGGTGTAGAATAGTGCCCTCAACTTGGAAAATCGGATACCTTAGTACCCCAGCTCAGTTTAACCCAATATTTTCACATGATGTTTTTAGCGGGAACATACAAACACGATACTTAGACAATCCAAATTCTCAGTTTTCTCTAACTATGTTTTTTTTAAAGAATTTTGGCATGAACAAAGCTATAATGGCATGGATTTTTGGCTATTCCTTAATCAAGAGATTTGGCAAAAATTAGAAAAGTTTCATAAAAAATATCAAGGTCATATATTCTTGAGTAAACTGCAAAAATCATCCCTGTGGTTTGTATATTTTTGCAAGAATCATCCCTATCTCAAACGTTCAGCATTAAACATCCCCAGGTCCACAAACGTTTAGCAAAAATCATCCCCAAGGCCTAACGAAGTTACTTTTTCACGTTATCTCCCCACGTGCAATATCACGTGAGGGTATTTTTGTCCATTGTAGCAGGGATGGTTTTTGCAACCTATTTTTTACACCCTATTTCCCGCCCATTTCCCCACCTATATAATCCCCTTAACCCCACACCATTTCCCCCAAATCTGCTTCTCCACTCAAACCCTAATTAATTGAAACCCTAATTCCTTATAACCCTAATTATGAATATCCCAAAACTTTGTCATCGCTGTGGGGCAATAACAACTATTACCACATCATGGACACCAATTAATCCAGGGCGACGTTTCTTTTTGTGCCCTAACTGTGGCTTTGATGATTGGATGGATCCTCCCATGTGTCCAAGATCTGTGGCTATCATACCTGGGTTATTGAGGAGGATTAACAATAATGAGGAAACAGCTAAGTTGAATGGCAGTCAAGCTACAAGGATGAAGACTTTATTATGTTTAAGTTGGGTTTTCTTTGTTTTGTATGTTGTCATTATGGGTTGAATACTATTGGTCATGAATGGAAAAATCAACTGGTTTAATGTGTCTATGTAGGTTGTAATGTCATGTATGGAAAAGTAAATGGGTTGACTAATTCTGGTAATGTTTTGTTAACATGGGTTGAAATAAGTCCCAATGTTGGTTGTAATGTTATCTTATGAATGTGTAATGTTATCTTAGATGAATGAAAAAGTTTGTTATGCATATGTATTGTTCTGTGTTTCTTTTGTTATGAATGGTGATGCAAATCTCAAATGGTAATTTCAAGGCTGCATATTTACTTAAGTAAAGCATAAACTGAACCAAAAATGAAGATACCAAAGTCAAACATAATTGAAAGTGAAAATACCAAAGTGAAACTTAATTGACAGTGAAAATACCAAAGTCAAACAAATCTTGCAAATGGTAATTTCATGGCTGCAAATACTAAAGTCAAACCATAAACTATATATGATGTCTGCAAATACATAAACTGAACAAGAGTGAACCATAAACTACAAAACTCAACCAAAGTGAACCATAAACTGATAAAAACCCATACTGCAATTACCAAAGAACAAGATCAGTACATGATTCTTTTACAGTTACAAAATAACCACACATGTTTCTGCAATTACCAAATAACAAAATAAGTACTTAGAGTAGCAACAATTGCAAATACAGAGACTTGCAACCTAGTACAAAATAACCACACATGTTTCTGCAAATACCAAATACCACAAGTTTTATGCAACTAAAACCAATCATAGTTGACGTTACTGAGTTGCTCTCTGCATTGGTTTTTTCCCTTTGTCATTTGCTTTTGATGCAGTTGGTTTTGCTCTCTTTGCCCCTCCACTTGCAGAACCTTGTTCTCCACTTGTTCTCTTTGGACCTCTACTTGCAGTACCTTGTCCTCCACTTGATGAAGCTGGAGGTCTTCCTGTACAGGTCCTTTTGTTATGTCCAGTTTGCTTACACTTGCAGCATGTCACAGTCTTTCCTTTTCTAGACAGTTTGGAACCATTGACCATATTTTTGCTTGACAGTTCATCAGCTGATTTTTTCCTAGCTTTGGGTGGCCTCCCAACCTGTGGGTGATGCTTTGGTGGAGTGATAATGTTTGGTGATCGATGTTTTCTCCACAATTTTGGCCCAATCACAGGATTTATCTTGTAGCTGTAAACCTTTTGCCATGTGACCAGCCAATAAGCAGGATGCACCCAGCTTTCAGGTGTCCCAACTTCCATGTTATTTGCAGCCATCTCCCATATAGTTGCCAAGGCATGCTTGCAAAGCATCCCTGTAAGTTCCCACTTTCTGCAACTACATGTCTTCTCTTGCACATCAACAACAACTTGATCATCCCATGGTCCCTTAACACTATACTTGTGTCCACCATTCCATGTTACCTTCAAATTTCATTAACATAAGAGACCCATTTAACACTACATTCACTGATAAAACAAGTAAGAAAGAAAATAACAAAATAACCATTAACTTTACCCTGTATCCTTTGGCTTTATCTTCTATTTTCTTGAACAATGCAGTTGCAGCTGGTGTAAGAGGTCCATTGGATTTCTGAATAACTTTTTGCACATTCACAATTCTTTTCATTAAATACTCCATTACAAACTCCAAGCATGTGATAATTGGCACATCCCTTCCATCTAGCAGCTGTCTATTGAAGACCTCACACATATTGTTAAGCAAAACATCACAATGAGACCTACCTGCAAAGTTTAGAAAAGACATACAATATTAATTGTGGAAATGTTATCTAAACATGACTAAACTATGTTACTAAATCTTACCACTAAAATGAGATCTTGACCAGTGTTGTGGTGGGATTTTTTTCAAGTATTCATAAGCTTGTTCATTCACCTTCTTAAGTTCATCCATGGCTCTATCAAAATATGGGACAGTGCTAGCAGTTGCAGCCCTCCACAAAAGTTGCTTATACAATTTACCCTTCCATTGCAGTTTCATATTTTCATGTATATGCTTTAAGCAGAACCTATGTTCTGCACAAGGGAATAGCTTTGCAATGGCAGGTATGATACCCTATATAACAGTTAAAATAATGAATAAGTATACTAAAATAAGTGTATTTACAATTGTAAAGAAGAAACATGAAGGTTAGAACATGTACCTTTTGTCTATCACTCACAAAGGTAAAGTTGGAGTTCTTGCCCAAATCCAGATCATCTTCTAAGCATGAAAGAAACCATGACCATGAACTTATTGTTTCAGCTTCAACCAATGCATAAGCTAGTGGATATGTGCCATGATTTGGATCCACACCAACAGCAGTTAGCAACTGACCAGGGTAAGGCCCTTTCATAAAACAGCCATCAAGACCTAATAAGTCTTTTAACCCAGCTTTAAACCCTTGCTTAAGAGCTCCTATGCAGACATAAATCCTTTTAAATTGCCTTTCTAATGAAGTTGGATCAGTACACCTTTCAACTTCAATTTTGATTGTGGTGTCAGGGTTTGCACTTTGTAACTCTAAAGCATAATCTCTTAAACGTGCATATTGCTCTCTGTAATCTCCTTTTACCTTCAACATTGCTTTTTCCTTTGCTCTATAGATCTTGTGTTCAGAAACACCCAAGTTATACTTTTTTTGCAGTTGATCTTTAAGAGCTCTGATTGGAACCTCAGGATTAGTAACAAGTGTTTCTTCAATTTCTTTTGAGAGAAAGGTGTTAGTAAGCATATTGACTTTCCTATTTTGAAGACAGTTGTGTACATCTTCAAAGGTTTTTACAATCCATGTTTCATCTTCAGTGGTTTTGGATTTGGATATGTGACAGACCCATGGACAAGTTATTTCTTCATAATTATATGCCCCTTTCTTCCCACCTACTTTTATTACTGGACCACCAACCTTATTAACACCACTTTCACTTGTTATATTTGGGCCTTTAGCAGATGGGCTAGAAACATTTGGCCCTTTAGCATTTGGATAAGTGAACACTGGTGTTTTACCTCTACACACAACCCTTATTCTATTCTTGTCATTTTTCCAAATATAGAGTTGTCTTCTAGTGGCCACAGAAAGTTCATACACAGATTGTTTAATGGTTTTTTTATCACCAAACTCTCTACCAATAAAAAATGGGGCAGAAGAAGTGGTATCAACATTTTTATTCTTTTCATGCTCTCTTCTAAGTTTTTTAAGTGCTTTCTTTCTTTTTCCCTCCTTTTCATCTTCACTGTTACTTTCAAAATCATCTAGATCCATTTGAACTGCAAAATCATGCTCACCTTCATTTGAAGAAACAGTTTGAGTCTCACAACCAACCCATTCAACATCTTTGTCAGTGTTTGCAAGAAATTCCTTCATATCAACTTCAACTTCATTCATCAAGTGATCCTCATCAACATAGTCACTGTCTTCCTCTTCACTATCATCCTTTTCACTATCACTATTTCCATCTTGTTCACTATTTCCATCTTGTTCACTATCATACTCTTGACTGTCAATGTCTCCATCACTCTCACTAACATCCTCTTCACTATCACTATTTCCATCACTCTCACTACCCTGATCAAGATCAGTCCCCTGCCCAATATCATCACCCTTTCCTAAGTTACTTCCTTCTCCAATACCCCATTCAATTGCTAACATATTCTTTTTTTTGGTCTTTTTCTTCTCAACAGTCTTAGGGTTTACTTCATCTAGGATTTGTTCCATCATTACCTGCCCAATATCATCACCCTCTCCTAAGTGACTTCCTTCTCCAATACCCCAATCAATTTCTAACCTATTCATTTTTTGGTCTGTTTCTTCTTAACAGTGTTAGGGTTCACTTCATCTGGGAGTTGTTCTATAATTACCTTTTAGGGTGAATTAAAGTAAGTTTCAAGACTTGTAAACCCATGTTCAACATAAACCTCAAATCTTTTACACTTACCAATATATTTTGTCATGCCCAAAACATCTAAATCACTTGCTAATTCTTGTAGACCATAATCTAAATTATTGTTGGGTATTTTGTAGTGATAAAACAAGATATCTTTCCTATCATAGCCTAACTGAACAATCATTTCATTTAACTCAATAATTGAAAACAAATAACCATCTACCATATCAAAGTAGTTGAAACTACCTGACTTGTATTTTCTATTCGGTGGGTCAGTGAAATATCCACCATGGTAAATCTTGATTGAGAACATGCTTGGATCATTAACCGTAAAAAACAAGACAAAAATCGAAACTAGGGTTAGACCACAACATTATCCACAGAAAAACACAACACAAAATTAGGAATTTGGGTAATAACTTACTATTAGCCTTTGCTTCATCAATTTCTTGGTCTTCTGTACGCAAATGCCACTCAGAAACCACCATTGTTAATGTTTCTTAACGATAATAGATTTACTAAAGGATTGTGAATTGGATTTAGGGTTTATGTTTGATTTGCGATCATTTTTGTGAATGCAGAGAGTGTTGGTGACGTTCTATTATGTTTTGGGTTTATCCCAATAAAAGAAATAAAAGGGAGAAAAAAATCAAGAAGAACAAAAATACCCTCACGTGATATTGCACGTGGGGGAGATAACGTGAAAAAGTAACTTCGTTAGGCCTTGGGGATGATTTTTGCTAAACGTTTGTGGACCTGGGGATGTTTAATGCTGAACGTTTGAGATAGGAATGATTCTTGCAAAAATATACAAACTACAGGGATGATTTTTGCAGTTTACTCTATTTTTTTAGTGATAGGCAGACATATGTGGAAGCGGTGAAGGGATGCATAAGACAAATCTTTGATGGTTGAAGGTGAAGGGAGACTAGTGGTGGCCTTGAAGGTGTCAGGTTTCTCTTGTGTTGGAGAAATAATAATGTAAATAAGTACGGCTTGTTTGAATAATAATTTAGGATAACAAAAAATTATGTTTGGATGGGTTTAGATGGGGTAAATTTAGAGGCCCATAATATTCTGAAAGGTGCAAATATAGCATTTTTCATTTCAGTATTATTTTCCCATTTTAATCCATTGTATATGTAACGGAGGAAAATAGTGGATACAATGCTTAGAGTCTTAGAGGCCAAAATGGCCAACTTATATATGTTAAAAGATCATTTTAGTATTTTATAAATAAAAGAGTGAAGAAGGAATAAAATAATAATTGCATTCTATGTAATCAACTAATCTTCAGTTTCACACTTTTATTTTTCTTGGTTATGTCCCAAAATGGTACATGAATATTAGAGCGCTGGGTGTAGTGATGAGGCAAAAAATGTACCGCTTTTGGGGGGTCATTTAAGCCCTAAATCGTAATTATTTGATCAATTATTGCCCTAAATCATTCCTTTTGTCATTTTAGGTACTTTGGAGAAGAAATCTGGAAAAGGAAGCATTTTGGACGTTTTTGGAGCATAAAAGTGAATAAAACGACAAAGTCTCTGAATCTGCTGGAACAGTACCCTGACGGTGTCACGGCTTAAGAGGTGACGCCGTCAAGCTAGACAAACGGAGGTGGATATGAAGATTGTCCTTGATAAGCCAGAATGGATTTTTGGGATTTAAAGGGGGACGGCGTCAAGAAGCCATCACGAAACCCTAACCACGGCGAGGTGAAAGCGTCACACCCCATAACTTGACGCCGTCAGATCTGTTTATCTATATATATTTTCGCAATTTTCATTCATTGGGTGGAACTTTTTAGAGAGAAACCCTAATACGAATTTTAGCAGCTTTTTCAAGGTTTTTCACCTTGAGATCTTCCATGTTACATTGAAGATAAGTTATCAATTAATCATTCAATATGTCTATGTGTTGTTTGATTCTATCTTGTTCTTGTCTTTTGTTGAACATGCTAGGCTAGGTTTTCTTTGTGTTTGCTTAGATCTAATGAAACCTAACTATTAATTATTGGTTGAATGGTGTGTTATTAATTGTATTGGATGAATGTTTATCAATGTTAGGCTTAAGAAAACTGGCTAACCTCCTATACGGTAACTTGCTTGAACGTCTTAAGAAACATGATCGGATGTGTACTACGATTATATGCACTACGCCAAAAATGACCTTTCGTCACACATGGTCGTTTTTGAACGGTCACATTGTGACATTTTTGCGTGACCAAATGTACCAGCGTTAAATAAACAGCCACACTTGATCCGATTTGTGTGACCATTTCGTAAAATATTTGTCACGCATTTGTGTATATATGTGACTAGAGGGTAACTGGTAAATATTTTTCCATCATTTAGTCACGTTTAATTTGGGACGTGTGACCGATGCAAATCAGCTCTATTGGTGACGTTCTATTATGTTTTGGGTTTATCCCAATAAAAGAAACAAAAGGGAGAAAAAAATCAAGAAGGACAAAAATACCCTCACGTGTTATTGCACGTGGGGGAGATAACGTGAAAAAGTAACTTCGTTAGGCCTTGGGGATGATTTTTGCTAAACGTTTGTGGACCTGGGGATGTTTAATGCTGAACGTTTGAGATAGGGATGATTCTTGCAAAAATATACAAACCACAGGGATGATTTTTGCAGTTTACTCTATATTCTTTTATTGAACTAGACCATCGTATTCACCATGGGAAGTGATTGACACACTCCACTGACTGCATTAGACAGTTTTGGGAGTGTGCCAATCACTTCCATTCACCATACCCCTCCTTTTCCTCACATGTTTCATCTCCATGTTATGATAAAAGCATTGATTGGGATGTCTAACTCGTATGCCTAATAAGATGCCTAAACATATGTGTCAGCATCCTATTGGGGACAGCAGGGGACTCATTTCTTCACAAACCAATAATTTATTGTCACATCTATTAGACACACAATTAGTCACATATTTTAAGCCTCCCAATCATTTTTCTTATGAAAAATCTATTCTACATAAATGAATAAATAAATACATATAAAATAACGCAATTAAAAAAAACAAGAATAACGAAAAACACAAATACGAGCATGTGACTATCATATTCGAATAGAAAGCTAGGCGTAAAAATATTATATTTTACTGTATTATTTAAAAGCCTTAACTTCATTCTTTCTTAAAGGAGCTGGACATAAATATTTTAGTTTAATTGTACAAATACAAAATTCAAATTTCAACATCGGAACTCATCTTTCACAAGATCAATTTTGATTACAAATGGTGAATGATTTCTTTTTTGTATTGCAAAGCCTTGGCAATGGGTGGTGCGTCGTTTTGTTTACGTCCCTTTTTCTGATTAATTTTGTTTAATAGCGTTCATTTATCGCTCTTCAAAAAACTAACAAAGAAAGTCACATGGAAATCATGTGACCGAGTTAAACTGAGTCAGAGTACTAACATATCCGATTTTGCAAGTTGAAAGTACTATTCTACACCTTTAAGAGTTTAGGGTACTAGGGAACCCGGTTAGACAAATTTAAGGTACTAATATGCATTTTATATCATTAGTTGAAAAAGCAATATCACTATTCTAATAGAACGACTTTTGTAATTTGATTCCTGTTAATTAAATAATATGTTGACTTTTGCTTTGTTGTTTCTCTAACTTATCTTTGTAAAGTTGGTGAAACTGTGTTCCTATCTAGTGCAGTACTTACCTTAACGATATTTAGAGAGAGAAAAAAAAAAATAGCAATTTAGACAGTTATTTTTAGTAAAAGTATCATACGTTCTGAAGTCTTGCAGACCTCGAAGTCCAGAAAACATTTGATCGTTGTTAACTTCTGCTATACGTAAGTTCATTTTACAAGTCTAGTTTCCATGCCATATTGATCTCGTTTCTCCTAATTACGTTGCTGTGATATTATTTTGGATGTGGGGTTGATCCATATATTTGATTCTAGGCCAATTATGGTTATGTTTGATATCAGGAAACTATGGTCGTATTTTAGCTGATTATGAAAACCTTTTTAGCTAAATTTACTTAATGTAAATTTAAGGAAAATAAATAACATCAAGATAGTCTATCAGTAGATATGTTTGATGTAGAATTAAGTAAGCAATGTGTCAAGAATGAAACTTGTACAGTTGCACTCATAGTGATTCCTTGCTGCTTAAAGTTGTGATACAGAGTGATAATTTTGACAGTGTTAATGGTTCGTTAAATTCTGAATGTTTATGTGACCCATAACAACCAAAGTAGACAGCTGAACACTAGAAACTGTTTAGGTTTTTTGCTTTCTATATGCATATCCAAACACCTCCCAAATAAAATAAATGTTCTAATCACCTTATAGTTCAATATATCTAAATAAGAAACAACCCTGGACCTAGTAAACCTTTTATATGTATTGTTGTGTTACACTTATTTTGTGTGCGTCGTTTACTAATTTTGCAGAACTATTTAGTATCGACGACCCCACAAGAATATCCTAAGATGGATAGAATAAGCAACCTTCCTCCAGCCATAATAGAAACCATACTATGTCTTGTACCAATTCAAGAGGCAGCAAGGACAAGTATTCTATCTAAGGAATGGAGATACCATTGGACAAGAATTCCTAAACTTGTGCTTAACGAGGATACGTTTCAAGTATCACCCGGTAAGGGTGACCAACACTCCAAAAGGCAAAAACTTTACGATGCTATACACCAAATTCTGTTACAGCACGAGGGTCCAATAGATGAGTTCACCCTTTCCACATATGCGGGTGACGCATGTTATGAACTTGACAGTATCATATCTCATTTTCCGATGACTAATACTATCAAGAAATTTAGACTTATATTAGGTGGGTATACATTTCCTATATCTCTATCACCGTTGAATCAGTTGACAGACCTATATCTTAGTAGGTGTTTTCTTAACTATCAATCTGCATTTAATGGATTCGGTAGCGTTACAAGCTTATACATGAAAGATGTATATACCTCTAAGAGAATTCTTCTGCATCTCCTAGCCAATTGCCCATTAATTAAGAGCTTGACTTTGGTGAGTTTTACTTAAATTGAAACATATATCTTCATGGCTTTCATAACTTATCGGAAGGTCATAATTTATGCAGAATATTAGTAATGGACATCTCCAAGGTATTGAAACTTATACCATTATTAATTTATTCGACTGTATGCGAGTGATTGAAAACCTAACCATTTCACTTTGGGTCATTAAGGTAATATTTTGTATATAGTTGATAATCAATTCAACTTAAGAACAAAGAAGTTTGCTTAATTTTATATTTGTTTTTGTTTTGGCTATGGTTTAAGAATTTTGATCAAGACGGAAGTCCACACGTGCTGTCAACTGCATTAATCCACCTCAAATACTTATGTGTTAAACATGCCAGTTTTTATGACAAACATGGTAATTTCCCTTTTCTAGCTTTGATGATGAGAAACTCCCCTAACTTGGAGAAGCTACATATCCGGGTAAATAACATAAATCTATCTTGTATCCTATTCATTTTTGTTCATATGCCGATATATAGTGACAGAACAAGTACACATGCCTCTTGTAGATGCTAAACTATATATCGCTAGAAAATCCTGAGAGAGACTCCGTTACTATTGATGATTTATCAGATATTTCACTGGAGCATCTGAATGAATTAGAGATTAGAAATCTGACAAACAGGAAATGTGAGTTGGATTTTGTGAAGCTTGTATTGGCAAAGTGTTGTGTGCTGAAGAAGGTGAAGATATTACTCTATAACAAGGTTGATAAGGATGTCAAGTTGCAGATTTTAGGAATGCTCTTAAGCTCACCACATGCTTCACTTGGGGTGGAAATCATTGTTGAGCGTTGATTAAATTGTAGTGAATCAATATGAATAAAGCATTGTTCGAGTATTATTATTTTTTTTTTCTAGTGAAAAAGTTATAGAAAAGGTAGACATATTTTGTTATAGAAGGCGTTGAATTATAGACTTACTAATGTCAGTATGTTTGATATACATGACTGTAAACTGGTTAAGTCGATGCTACATCAGATTCTTTGATTAATCGGATGATACATTAACCGCCTTCCGAATATGATATCCGGTACCTTGTAAGCTTGTAACAAGACCATGCACAAGTAACTATGTTACGTAAATTTGAACATGTTACATGGTGATGAAATGATACCTCACTTCATCCATCTCTGAAAAATACATTTAATACCAAATAATACCTTTCTTTTCCTCTCGGACTCCACTCTCCAATGTCCCAAATAACACAATTCTTCAAATGATGCTAATTAAAGGAAAATGATTCATAAGCATACAATACCAACTTATAGTTAGCAATTACACCTCAAGAACTCAATCATGAACCACAAAACAATTTCAAATACATAATGGTGTATACTAACAAACACAAAACAATGTGAACATAGAGTCGTATGAACCTAGGATAGAATTATTTTGATATAAAACCACTATTAGGCATGCCCATGGTGATTTGTGATTGCAAACCAAACACCACGTTAAAATAGAGTAACGATCGATCAGTATTCTTTTGTACTTTAGCTCAAGTAATTTCTTGAATAGCTCTGATAAATTATTGTAACACTTGCAATTAAGCTAAGAGAATATGAATAGCTCCAATAATATAAACCCCATAAACTTCAAGATGATCATTTATACCGGCTTTACTCGATTGGCAAAAATAATAATAATAATAATAATAATAATAATAATAATAATAATAATAATAATAATAATAATAATGGTACAAGTATATCGATACTTAAGAAAACAATTTGAATATTTCAAAGAGGTGAGATCTATACAAAACAAGTATCACTTAAAAAAACAAATAAGCCAATCTCAATCATTCACTCACCTTTCATCTAATGGCTAAGATCAAATCAAAAAATAACAAAGGGAGGGTAAAATTTGTATTTTAGCTCATTTAATATAAAAACCCACTTTCAACCTTTTTTTTTAAAACAACATATCTTGCAAACGGTAAATCTTCAAGCTACGAAAAATACACCATCGCGACGAGAAAAAAATTATCTTTCTATAGATATGCATAGTTATATACTTTCGACGAATTTTTTTTTTTTTTCAAAATTCCGTCCAGCAAAATCCCACGGGATTCGTAAAAAATCCCATGGGATTCGTAAAAAGACGATATTTTTTTTCAAAATTTTCGTCCAGAAAAATCCCACGGGATTCGTAAAAAGACGTTTTTTTTTTTCAAAATTCCGTCCAGAAAAATCCCACGGGATTCGTAAAAAATCCCATGGGATTCGTAAAATGACGATTTTTTTTTCAAAATTTTCGTCCAGAAAAATCCCACAGGATTCGTAAAAATCCCGTGGGATTCGCTAAAAGAGGATTTTTTTTTTTTTTTTTTTTTTTTTCAAAATTTCCGTCCAGAAAAATCCCACAGGATTCGTAAAAAGATGATTTTTTTTTCAAAATTTCCGTCCAGAAAAATCCCGCGGGATTCGTAAAGAAATCCCACGGGATTCGTAAAAAGACGATAAATCATAAAGGATTCAGTATGAACCCCATGGGATTCAGTATGAATCCCATGGGATTCTTTGGTGCATCCCATGGGATTCATTGTGAATCCCATAGGATTCTTTATGAAATCATGATTCATTGTGAATATAATGGGATTCAGTTCAAGAGATTCAACTATCAAGTAAGATATGCTATACGTTAATAAAAATAAAAATAAAAAATGGTATAACCAATAAAAGTTGCATTTAACCATTTTAATACTATTTTGTCTCTTTGCTAGCTTACAACTTACTTTCTTGAAAATTAAATAAAGATAAAAAAAAAAAGATGATAAAAGAAAACTAACTAAAAAGCTTTTCATATTCAGATGTGTGTTTGTTTAACTTTATAATTTGTCAACAAGATAGCTAAAAATGCATCATCACAGTCCCACTAATTTATCCTAACCAATCACCTTAAACCTCCATTTTCTTGTGTTTCATATGTCTCTTGCCCAGATTTTGTATCTGAAAAGCATGCCAGCAAACATCAAAATGAAAACAAACATCTCAATTCCAAGACCATAATACACCCAGTTTTATTCGTATACCTAAACAGATGAGTATTGTATTTTTTTTGTTTTCCAAAACAAAAATAATATCTATAATGTCAAGCTGCTAATCAGATCAAAAGATTGATGTCAAATGATCGGCACCCGCCGTTGTAGGCTCACGTTTCACTGTGAATAACTGTCACCAACCACCGCCACGTCATCAAAACTCGCCACATCATCGAACTCACTACAAATTGTTGCTTCTAATTTCGAACAGATTATTAAGTAAAGATGTGTTTATTATTTGGTTTCAAAAAAGTTTAGATCTGATGAAAAATTGAAGATGAATGTTTTTGGTGTGTGTGTGAGAGAGAGAGAGAGAGAGTGTGTGTGTTTGAGTGGGTGAGTGAGAGTGAATGACACTGAATGAGGATTTGAGGGGGGTTAATTTACAAAACTATCCTTCCACTTAATTTAAAGTGATGAGATGATGTAATCTAGGCCATCGAATGATATAAAAATGAAAGGCCAGGATGGAGCGGTTTGTTCTTTAGTTTTTTTTAGTTCCGTATTGAACTTTCCTCATATTTCAAAGGGAGGTGATTTGCACACTCCTAAAAAATGATTGGCACACTCAAAATGTGAGTGTGTTGACATTTATACCCTTACAGGATAAGAATAAGTCCAAACAATATGATGGTATAAATGTCAACACACTCAAAATTTGAGTGTGCCAATCATTTTTGGGAGTGTGCAAATCACTTCCCTATTTCAAACACCACAATGATTATGCACTTGAGAAAAAAAATAGCATTAAAAAATAAAAATGTCAAACATGTCAAACACCTTGTTGTGTTAATTCATGCCCACCTTTCCATAAACGTCCTGTGTATGTTATGTGACTTGATTTGGATCCAATCATCGAACCACAAGCATTAATACTTAAATGTCAATGCACGTTTTAGTATACATTGAACAATAATTAATCTTTTACCAAAGAATAGAACAAAAAGACATGACAATCAATCAAGCTGAATAAAATTACATTCACACCTTTAATTAACCACAAAACCCCAAACAATAATTCAAACACACAAACGAAAATACAAAAGTTAAATACACACACATTTGACGATCTTTCCATTTCATAAGGGATACTTAATTATTTCACACAAATACCACTAAAACTCAAACTATCTCATATATTTTTTCAATGAGCTTTAAACTAGAACTTTTATTAATGGAATTCACCAAAACCCCTAGATCGAATCACACACACTATTCACACCTTTCAACTATGTGTTTCAAAAAAAGCATGAACATTTCAACCGTTGGCATTACATTCGGCTTCTCTCTTACAATCGATGAAGTCAACCCTGCCTTTTATTTCGAGTTCTCTTCCCCATCTCCTCCCCCTCCTATGATTCCTTCCCCATCGTTCGGCTTACTTTTCAGCCTTGTCCCAAGGCCCGCAGATGCACCATCTTCCTCCAACACAGCTTTAAGTTCTTCAGCACGACGTAAATACTCAGTGAATTTTTGAGTTACGGCTTCATGCATCTTAGGGTTTTTTTCATATTTAAAGTAGGTTTTGAAATATTCTAAAGCGTTCATGTATAAAGAGAAGGCTTTTGCGTAGTTGCCTGCATTATCTTCTTGTACAGCTTGTTTTATGTACTCGACTGCTTGTTCTTTAAAAGATTGGGCTTTGACGTATTCGAGATCACCGGTATTCGAAGGAGCCCCAGTCCAAAGACCTCCTTCTAGCACTGCCCTGATTTCCTCTGCACGACGTAAATACTCGGTTAATTTTTGAGTTATAGCTTCATGGATTTTGGGGTCTTTTTCGAATTTTAACTGCAATTTGAAATATTCTAAAGCGTTCATGTATAAAGGGAAGGCTTTTGTGTAGTTGCCAGCATTATCTTCTTGTACTGCTTGTTTTACGTATTCTATTGCATCTTCTCTGAAAAGTTGGGCTTTGACATGATTCAACGGAGTCCAACCTCCATCTAACATGGCCCTGATTTCTTCAGCACGACATAGATATTCGGTGTATTTTTTACTAATAGCTTCATGGATTTTGGGGTTTTTTTCGTATTCTAGATGGGTTTTGAAATAGTGCAAAGCGTTCATGTATAAAGGGTAAGCTTTATCGTAATTTCCTTCACTGTCCTTTTGTACGGCTTGTTTTATGCACTCGATTGCTTGTTTTTTGAAATTGCTGTTCATTTTGATGAAATCAACTGACACCTAAATATGGTTGACTTGGGGGTTTTGTGGGAGAATTTTAGATGATCGGAAAGATGTTTATCTTTGAAGATTGAATGTACACGCGATTGATCGAGAATATTATATTATTACCAATATATTATGATCTAATCATGGTGATTATATTAGTATATAATCATTTGACTATTTAACGGTCAAAATTTATGATTTATGATTTTGTATGTTAAATATTAAATATTAAATATTGTGACAATTCAAAATTTATGATTTTGTATGTTTAAGATTTTTTTTATAAAACTATATTTAATTTTTATTATTTATATAGTTATAATACTTATGCACGCACGACTTTACATAAAATTTCATTATGTGTTAATGATGATTAATATTTTGTATAGATTTTTGTTACACAAAGGATTTGAATTTGTTTAAGTGACATATTGTTTAGGTTGATATTCTTTACATTTAACTATTTACTCAGTATATCATTTCTAGACATTATGTGTGTTTAGTAATACATAGTGATCTTAAAAAAATATGTGTCATTGTTATATGTAGAATCTCGTTGATTTATTCTCATTCATAATAACGTGTGAGGTTGTATCTTCATTTTGATATTTGTATTCATGTTCATAATAATTTAACCCGATTTTTATACCCATGCGCATGTTAAACTTATAAAGAGAAATAACAAGAGTCGTCGTTGAGTGCATGTATATATAAAAAAATAATAATAATAAAAAAAATACTTTTTTTGGATATCCTTACTTAATCTCATAAGAATAATGATACGAGTCATTAGTATATGTATAATCTCGTGTATTTATTTACATGTCATAATAACTCGTGCTTTTCTTTTCATATTTATAATTTCATGCAAATACATTAGTTTAACATATACTAAGAATAATATTTATAAATAACAACAATAAATTTTTGTATTTTTTTTATAAAATATAACGTATATGGGGTATGTATTAAATTTATAAAGCATTAAAAAATATGAAACTCATAAGTATACTTTATTTATGTTGGGTCAGGTCTCTGAATAGGATTTGAACATAATAGCCTAAGTATAAATGAAGCGCCGAAGAATTCTTCAGCATAAACTCCTTCTGAGTTCTTGAAGACAAAGTCTTCACTTCAGTGTTTGAAGCAGTTCAGGTACTGAAGCACAAGTTTCAAAGAATAAGTTCATTTCGGCGAGGTTAGCAATGCATCGCTAAACGACGTCGATGAGTAGATCTCCTCAACAAAGATGTTGAGCAAAAAGCTCCTAGCATCTAGCGAGGTGGGAAAAAAATACTTTATGCAAAAATGATAAAGTAAAATGTTCGTGGAGTAACTATCTTCCAAAGTTGGTATAAAGGTACAAACACTGTACTCAACTGCTTCATAAAGCATGTCATAACAATGTACCTTTATAGAAGCATTTGATGTAATCCCAACCATATATTAGATGTTCAGTAAGTGTAAAGTAAGAACCCTTGAAACTCTAATTCCCTTCTATAAAAGGGAATGTTTGTAAAGGAATAAAGGTATCTTTTGCAATTAACGTGACAACACATTCAAGAGAATATTTACTCCTCGAAAGAAACTTGCAGCCGCTGAACATTAAGCAAGCAATGAAAGTTTGTACTTAAACACAACACAGATTCATGTTTAAGTTAAAGAGGTGATCACCACACAATGTCATTCAACTAAGGTTGTTATTCCGCTAGAGACGCTTGTGTCAAATTCTTTGATTCATTCAAATAAGAATTGTAAAACGTTGAAAATTACTTTGTGTCTTTGCGTTTAAACTGCTTTAAGTATTATTGCTACAAGCTATTTATACACGTCCATATATGTTTGCATGGAATGTACTTTAACTTAGTACTTGAGTTATTATCACATTACAAGGGTCCAACAATTTAAAATTTAACAATTAAAGTATTATTAATTACCTGTTATCTTTTAATTTATTTTTTACAAAATTGACACATATGCTTTTTAGCACATTTTATAAATGAGACCGAATTTAATAGTTTGACCAAATTGAGCTTCAATTTTGACTTTTATCGACCAATCACATTGCTCGATTTTGCCACGTGCCAAAATGGAGTAATCGGATTGGTTCAATTATTTTCAATAAGATTGTTTTAAATTGCTCCGATTTAATGTAATTCTTTTATTATATGAAAGATTGCATAACGAGTACTTAAAAGTCTTCATAAATCAATTTAAATAGATTAGTTTAGGTTAGTTCTCGACAAAAAGATGACATAAAGATGTGTAGTAACCGACATCATCTTATACCTCACTATCACTTCATCTCATAAAACACCTAGACTCACTTCCTCACTATAGTCCTCAACTTGGCCTAACAAAAAAAGGTTACGTAAAGTCTAGCAAAACATTATATCAGTCTAGAAAATATCACAACCAACTCGTATATACTTTCGTCTTAAAAAATGACACGTGTCAAAAGTTAGTAGGTTGCAAAAATCTATCAGTCTATCAAGATCATGTTGAGAAACACTTCTTTTATCAAGTTGTGAAGTATGCTAAGGAATCTAAACCAAAATGGAGATTTTCTTTGCAACATTTCATTAGCTACATTGAAAAACTTACTTTATTTGGTCACTACTAAGAAGAATTGACTCGATTTACTGCTCTCATGTTAGTTGTAAGATCAGTAATGTTAAAGATTTGGTTTTCTTTTCTTTAATCAACTTTGTGTTTCATCTAATCTTGGCACTAGTACAAACAGCAGCTTTGCCGACGACTTTTTTTAACCTTGCCGACGTCATGACGTCGGCATATAGCTGATGCCGACGAAACTTCGACGGTCAGCGTTAGTCGGGAATGCCCCGTCGGGATTTACTGTACCGACGCCAATTACCGACGCACGTGTGGGACCCACAGCCATTTTCAGTCAACCAAAAGTGTCATTTGACAAGAAATTTACCGACGCCATGTCGTCGGGATTATAACGTTAATTAATTACTTAATTAACAACCCGGTCAACGAAGTCAAATGGCCTTTAATTTATACCGACGACATGTCGTCGGTAATAGAAAGATATCAAGAAAAAAAATAAAAACATCAGCAGTTGTCCGGCAGGGGTGGTCCGGCAGGGGCGGTCCGGCAGCGGCGGTCCGGCAGCAACAGTGGTTTTGCGTGGTCTCTTTTACACAAACAAAAACAACCACAAACACAAGTCATTTATAAATCAAACACAAATTCAAATCTATATAAAAAACTATAAATAACATATCTATATAAAAACAAATCTATATAAAAAACATTTACCCACCTTTAATGAGATGAGATGAGTGGTGGTGAACAGCTGTGGTGGTCGGCAGATGAGACGGCTGCAGGTGGTGGTGGTCAGTAGCGACGGCGAGCAGTGGTACTACACAAACAAAATTTAACCACAAACATAAACACAAATTAACAAACTCAAACACAAATCTATATAAACAACAATAAACAAAAAATAAAGAATAAAATATCAAATTTACCTTTGGTTTTGTGTGGTGGTGGTGGTGGGTCCACGACGGCAGCAGCGAATGGCGGCGGTGGCTGTGAGAAAGTAAATAAAATCATAAACCAAATCAAAATCATAAACAAATTAAAAATAAAATCATACCATGAAAACAAACTAAAAACACAAACCAAATAAGAAAAACAAATCAAACTAAACAGGTGGTGCGGTGGTGATAGTGATGGTGTCGGTGGTGGTGTGGTGGAGACAATGATGTAGTGAAAGAGGAGGTGGTGAATGAGATAAAAGTTTTGTGTGGAGTGAAGATTTAGTTTTGGTGAATGAGATAAAAGTGAAAGAGGAGCTAGTGGTGAATGAGATAAAGGTGGTGAAATTTTTGTTTGAATTTGGTGAAATTTTGATGAAAAATTTTGGTGAATTAGGCGGGCTTATTTGACTGCTGCTGAAATTTTTAGTACCAGGTTTATAGCGACGACATGTCGTTGGGACTAATAAAATCTTATGTCGTTTTGTGATTTGGCGGGATAGTCAAAATTTTGGGGGCGGGTTTATCAAAATAAATTCCGACGACTTGTCGTAGGTATTTAAAAACTTTCATAAGATTAAATCAATTTATTTAGTATAAATACTTTATTTAATATATAATTAAAATTAAAATTAAATACTTTTATAAAATTAAATAATTTTAACTTAATATAAATATTTTTATTTAATATATAATTAAAATTAAATACTTTTATAAATTAACTAATTTAATTAAATAAAAATACTTTTATTTAGTATATAATTAAATTAAATAATTTTATAAATTAACTAATTTAATTTAATATAAATACTTTTATTAATATATAGTTAAAATTAAATATTTGATACAATATATAAATTAAATAATTTATTTAATATATAATTAAAATTAAAACTTAAAAAAAATAATATATAATTAAAATTAAATACTTTTACTTAATACTAATACTATAATTGGTATTATATTAGTTTACGGCATGGCATCTCCGATGGTTTAACGAGAAAATACATGGTTTTTGGTCCAGTAGAAAGGTGGTACGAAAAGATGAGTCGAGTTGTTTTGGATAATGTTAAATGGATGAGTCGAGTTGTTATGGATAAACATAACATGTTAAATGGATGAGTCGAGATGTTATGGATCGGATATGCATAACATGTTAAACGGATGAGTCGAAATGTTATGGATATACACGAGATGTTAAACGGATGAGTCGGTATGCTATGGTTGTACACGAGATGTTAAACGAACGAGCCAAGATGATATGGTTATACACGAGATGTTAAACGGATGAGTCGATATGCTATGGTTATACACAAGATGTTAAACGAACGATCCGAGATGCTATGGTTATACACGAGATGTTAAACGGATGAGTCGATATGCTATGGCTGTACACAAGATGTTAAACGAACGATTCGAGATGCTATGGTTATACACGAGATGTTAAACGGATGAGTCGATATGCTATGCTATGGTTGTACACGAGATGTTAAACGAACGATCTGATATGCTATGGTTATACACGAGATGTTAAACGGATGAGTCGATATGCTATGGTTGTACACGAGATGTTAAACGAATGAGCCGAGATGCTATGGTTATACACGAAATGTTAAACGGATGAGTCGGTATGCTATGGTTGTACACGTGATGTTAGACGAATGATCCGAGATGCTATGGTTATACACGAGGAGACGTAATTCTGCGAGAATCGCATAAACCTTACTCCCGTGGTAAACTATACTATGCGTGTCCATTATCGAAGGTGAACAGTTACATACTTTTTCGTGTATTATATAAATTGGTTAATTTCAAGTGATTATTTTTAATGAATTGATTAAAAACAGACTGGTCGGTAGCTGCTTGTATCCTAATGCTTATTTTAAAGTAAAGTAAGCACATAATCAGTTTTTTTCTTTTTTGGCCAAACATGTACTAATTGCTAATGGTTCCGTCAAAAAAGAAAAACTGATTATGTGCTTATATAAAAGTCCATGTTAGTTGACTGAAGCACCAATTTAGGAGAATTTTCATTTTCTTAGACGTGGCACCCGTACCTGCATTTCTTTTCTTTGTTGTTCCTGATGACGGGTTAGTTGATGCTGATTTCCTAACACGCTTCATTGTCTTCTCAGCTTGTGCTACTACAACTTCAAAGTCCGAATGACCACTCATCTCAATAACTTCATGTTCGTCTGAAATTTCAGTGATTGGCGCTGTCTTCTTGCCTGTAGTATGTTTTCCTAGCGTTTTCTTTTTTGGAGCTTCTGTTGTTTAAAAAACTTAAGTTAGTCACAAACTTGACATGGCAAGACTGAACGGTTATTATCCATAAAATGATTTTAACAATGGTTTTACCCTCTGGTATCAGCTATGAAGATTGAAAGTTCCTTTTGGCCTTACTCATTAATTTTGACATACCCCCATCCGGTTAATCAGCTACTATCACGTTCGAAAAAGTAAAATCTTATAAGCAACCCCATAAACCCATAAAATATCAAAACCCCAAAATTAAGACATACCCCATAAACCCATAAAATATGTAATGCAGGCTGCTACCTTGATCACCAATATTTTTTTTGGGCACAAATTTTGGCTGATGCACTTTTCTTCCTCCTGAGTTTTTTTTAATGATGGAAATACAATGTGTGTATGTATATTAGTATACTGGAGAATAGCAATTCTTGCAACTTCTCAACAGTTAGTCTACTGCAACCCATACTTCTAAATACTGTGGAGGACACATGTTTTGCCCACATAGAGTTGTACACTGCATTAGGTCGATGACCCTCGTGGGTTTGGAAAAAATGGCATGTTTGGTGCATTAGCAAAAGTATTAGCATTGCTAATCCATGAACAGTATACCTCTAGAAGTTTGGCAGCCAATGGCCTGCTACCAAGCGCAAGCCCCTCCACTGTTGGGCCACTAAACTTTCCTAATCAACAAACTAATGACCATGGGGAACCAATAGAAAGAAAGTTTAAATGGTCAAACTATATTTAGGAAAAACAATTTATGTCACATCAAATTCACCTATTATATTATATTATAATTTGGTTAGTTGTTAAAAATAATACTTTTTACTCTTTAACATGGGGTGACAAAGGAGTATGGATGCGATTTTTTTATGGAAGGAGGAATACGTATGTTTTAACAAACACGAAGGCACAATATCGCAATTAACAAACACGAAGGCAAACTGTTTATTTAAAACACGCAAGTGTTCCAACCACATACATTTCATACAGACTCAAACGAAATAACTCAACAACTAAATGAAACAACTGATCAAACTAAACAACTCGACAACTAAACGAAACAACTCAAACTAAACAACTCGACAACCAAACGAAACAGATCAAATGAAACAACCCGTTTATTTTTTTTTGTGAGAATTGACAAACGGGTTTTTGTGAGTTTATGTGTGTTTTGCCGAGTTTAGGATTATTCGGTATATATAAAGTAAAAATTGGCGGGACAAAGGGAAAATGAGGCGGGAAAATAAATCCCGACATCATGTCGTCGGTACCAAATAGGCGGGAAAAAACCCCGCCCAAATATTCGCTATTATTTACAAGCGCGGGGCGATCCAAAAAAATGGTTTGATTAAATCCAGACGACATGTCGTCGGGATTTTAATAAACAAAACATGGTTAAACGCTGATCAAAACGTTAATCACAATAATTTTTTAATTAGTAAAATACCGACGACATGTCGTCGGTATATTTTTTGGCGGTCAAATTCCCTCCCAAGTTTTCTCAATTATTGGAAAAGTCAAATTTGACCAAATAAATACCGACAAATTGGCGTCGGGATTTTAAAATCCTAAAAATTCAACGCGAATTTGCTCGGTCAAGCGACTTTTTTTGTCGTTTAGCATAAATGCCGATGCCATATGTGTCGTCGGGATTTTGTTCGTCGCCAGTTCTCCTTATTCTTGTAGTGTGGTAGCTTTGAATTCCTCCCATAAGCTAATATTGCTTTTGTAAATGTGTAGAGTACAAAGAATATATATAAAGCTATAACAATCAATTTATCAATATTTAATATATCTTTTAGATTTTGATTATAGTTAGTCACCTTTATATAATAAAGAAAACATTATTTCAATAGTAGTTTTGTAAAACAAATTTTTCAGCAGTTCCAAATCAGATTAGCAGAAAATTTTAATTTTGTCACGAGACAAATCGGAGAAATGTGATTAGCCACTAAAAGTCAAATTGACTTACTATATGATTTAGTGAAAACGAGCCGATTTGCTCCCGCGTTGCCGAGGAGGCGTTTTTTGTATGCATAAAAAATTGTATGGGTAATTATAGTTTTTTTTTTTTTGGCTGTCTTTTATTTATTATTATAACATTATGCCTACAATTTTCATCTAACATTGTATCTAGTATGTTTTATTTTCATAAATTGTATTTTGTATGTTTAACTTTTGGGCTTCTTGTTTTCATCTGACTCTTTGTTATCTTTGTCTTTTGGCTTTAGAAAAATCCAGGCGTAAACAAAAATCTAACTTGAAGAACTGTAGAAGTGTTGCACTGTAGAAATGCATGCACTGTAGAAGTGAGTTTTTGAGTATTTGACTTTTTGGGATTTAATATATAGTATAATTAGTTTTAACCAAAACATGGAAAAAAAATATACGCACATACATGCCAACCTTTTTTTCTTTAAAACTTAATTGTAAGAAAATATTATGTTCTAATTGGCTAATATAATTCACAAACCAAGGCAAATCTTTAAAGAATAAAATAATCTTAAATTAAATTTATACACTATCGTCTGGGTGTTCCTCTTTTTACTGTTCAGGTACCGTGTTCAGCATGTTCTAGGGTTTTTAAAGGAGATATTTATGGGGATCACGCTGTCTCGTGTGCGGGTATTGTTGGCATTAAACATCGGCATAACATTGTGCGTGATGTTCTTGTTGATATATGTGCTCCGTCCGGAATTTCAACTCGTAAGGAAGTGGATATTGGGCTTTATGGAGATAGGGACAGATCTTTACGCCCAGCTGATATATTACTTTACTCTTGGGATGGTGGGCTCGATGTATGTGTTGATCTTACGGGATCGTCACCCTTGACGCAATCTGGTATGATTGATTTTATGCCAGGTCGTGCGGTTATCGAAGCCGCACAACGTAAACGTGTCAAGTACGAGGCTAAATGCGTGGATATCGGATATGGGTTCCTCCCCTTTTCATTCTCCTCTTTTGGAGAACTTGAGAAAGATGCAGTAACCCTTCTAAAGCGTATTCGACGATTCTCTATGACTCAAGACATTGGAGCACGGGCTGCGGTTCATATTTTTAATAGGATTAGTTTTGCTATTGCTAGAGGTGTGGGGGCCCAGTTGGTTTCTCGGCTCCCCACTAATTTCTTGTAAAATCCTATAAATTCTTAATAAAAGTGTTGTTAATAATAATAATAATAATAATAATAATAATAATAATAATAATAATAATAATAATAATAATAATAATAATAATAATAATAATAATAATAATAATAATAATAATAATAATAATAATAATTTTTCACGTATTTAGTTTATTGCTGTTAGCCACTCAAATAATACTAAGAGTGGTGTTTTTATCTTTCATAGAGTTAGCTTTTGTATTTAGAAAGGAGTGAGAGCACATTTTGTGTCTAGATTCTCATCCAAGTTTATGTAAAATTATTATGTTTCAATAATAATAATAATAATAATAATAATAATAATAATAATAATAATAATAATAATAATAATAATAATCATCATCATTATTATTACTATTAGTATTATGTACTAGTATTATTAATAATAAACTAATCATAATAAAAAAAAATCGGTACAAACTGGATAACATATTTAAAACAGCTACGCCCCATACATGTCAATATACAAATAAATAGACGAGATTCATATGTATAGTACAGTTCGCATTCAAATCAAAGGATTTGAAATACTATTAGTAATTTACTTTTACAATCAACACACATGCTTACATACGTATTTGTATGACAAATTAAGTATGACAGCTTTCTTTTCTTTGATGAACTATATTTTACAGAACTTCGATCTTTTTTCTTTGAACGAGAAAATTTTATTAGAAAAACACGCTTAACAAGGATCTAGACAAAAACAAACAAACAAACGCATTAAAGAAAAAAATAAAAATGCCAAACATGACACCCAAAACAACCCAACAAAATATTTATCTCAACCTTTGAATTTGCCATATGTTCAATCATATTGTTAGACCCAAATTTTTGGCACTCTAATCATTTTTCATGTAAATTTAAAGCTAATAAGGTGGCGTTTGGTTTGTGAATTTTAAATTTCGGATTTCAAATTCTGAGAAATTTCAATTCTCAGGGATTTAAAATTTCAGAATTTTAAATAACTTTCATATGTTTGGTTGATAGAATTCACAGTATTTTGAAATTTGTCCTCATATTTGTTATTGTAATTTTTTTAGTTAGTGGCATATTTACTTTTGAATCTTGCGTAAGTGACCCCAAAAGCGGTACACGTCAAAAATGCTTCCTTTTCCAGATTTCTTCTCCAAAGTACCTAAAATGATAAAAGGAACGATTTAGGGCAATAATTGATCAAATAATTACAATTTAAGGCTTAAATGACCCCCAAAAGCGGTACACTTTTCGCCTCATTAGCAGTCTAATAAGAAAACAAGATATCGGAAAAAAATCAACTAAACTAAGGCTAAAGATAGTGGGTGTGACCCCGTCGCCCTCACACCATTTCTCACCACTAACACCATTACTTGTACACCTTTACACCAGGAAATAAAGCTGAACCTCAAACTTTTCGGCATTTGTGCTTTTGTTTGTGTTTTATTATTATTATTTTTTGGTTTGCCAGTATGTATGAAGTATTTATTATGATATATTTATATAAAGTGGGCATTTTAATGAAATGTGAGTGAGTGATGTGAACATTGAAGTTGAAAAGTGACAAAATATGAAAGAAAAGAAAAAAAGATACAAATGTAAGATAACGTTGATGTAAAAAATAGCCGGTATCACAATTATCATTTGGAGGTGATTTGCACACTCTCACAATTAATTGGCACCTTTAGAGGGTGAAAATAAGTAAAAATTATGTGATGATATAAATGTCAAAACGCTCATAATTTGAGCATATCAATCAATATTGAAATGTGCAAATCACATCCTATTACTACTAGTTATAATACCCGTGCACGCACGGGGTTTTTCCAGAAAAATTTAATTATATAGTTTTATCGTTTAAAAACAGAAAATCTTATGTATATTTTAAAAAGTTAGAGTATCAACATGTGCGAAAGTAAGAAAAATAGTTAACAGAAATTGTAAATATAACCATGGCATCGACTTTGTATTTGAATTTTGAGCCAAAGGTTCTTTGATCACATGGGTTTACACATAAATCAATTTTATTTTGAATTTTTTTGTTTACTATATGGATATATAAGAATTTACCTGTGAAAATTATGATATAAGTACAACTAATAAGTATGCATGAGTTTTTCATTATGTATTAATATCAATTAATATTTTGTAAAATTTATTGGATAATTGATGTTGTTGTTTAACTTTAACTATTGATATCATGTTGTACAAAATGTGTGAGTTTATTAGCACATAATGAGCGTTGATGGAGTTAAAATATACTCCGTAAAGTTTTTTAAAAATGTTTTTTCGGATATCCATATATAAACTTTAAATAACAGAAGCTGAACCCACATCAGCATCAATAGTAACTGACCAGTGATCCTGTAAGATTTCGTGACCACTATTTCTACACACACCCCTACTCTTAGTTCACTTATCTAAATAGGAAATACAACAAACATCAAAAGACAACTAAACAACAAACAACGTACACGTATAACACGGCGCAACACGATTTACAAAAACACATAGATGAAACTGAATAGATGCACAAAACACATAGACGACAACCGATAGATGCACACACAAACACGATTCCAATAAAAGAAAGCAATAAAACGAAGATGAAGCAAAAGACAACATAGTTTTAGCTACAGGTAAGATGATTCCGGCAAAAGGCCGAGAAAAGGCAGAGGAAGAAGATAAGTATAAGGAAAGCGATGACCTCGTGAATGTAAAAACCGAAAAAAAAAAGAAGAAGGCTTAGATCATGGGCCTGGACAACACGCATGGGGCAAGCCCAAAAACCGGAAAAACCCAAACGACATGGTGTGCGTCGTTTTGCGACGCTGCGTTATATATATAGTAATAATTACATGAGTCGTTATTAGTACAATCGCGTATATTTATTTTCATATCACAGTAACTCGTACTTACCATTTGATACTTATATTACCGTAAATAATAATTTAAATGTATTTAATATTCAAACCCGTGTACGTATAGATTAAACTTTTAAATAGGATAACATGAGTTCTTATTTATATTTAACGTACATAGTAAAAATATATTTTAATAGATGAAAGTTTAAAACTAATATTTATTTTAAAAGTATTTAACGTATATTAAAACTAATTCGTACATTTATAAAATTTTGTAAGTTTAATGGATAGAAGTCTCAAACCAATACTAATACTCATGTAATTGTAAACAAAGTTCATATTATAAAGTGTAGGGGGTATAAAGTGTAAGGGGTTATTTGTTTATTATCTAAAGTTATCAAAAAAAACATGGAGATTTATATTTTTACACTCAACTCCATATAATATATTTAAAATTCAACCACTAATGTTTTATTAATTACCTCATCTTTTTTTAAGTTTTTATTTTTCATAAATTTGACACCTATACTTTTATGTGTTTTTTTTCTTTAATCAAATTCTCCACCAAATTTATTAAAGTTTGACCAAAATCAATTCAATTTTGACTTTTTATTGGCCAATCATATTGCTCGATTTCGCCTATGTGGCAAAATCGAGCATTCTTATTGGTCCAATTTTTTTTTCACTAAGATTGTTTAATCAAAAAAACTCTGAAATGATGTAATTCTTTTATTATATAAAAGATGTGGAACTATCAGGCTAGGGTACCCGCGTGTTGCAGCGGCGAGTACCCTGTAAATAATATTTTCGACGGATAATGGTTTTTTATTATTTGTTTATGATGACAATAAGTTTAGAGATAGTGAGAACCTTTTTGCAGTCACGGTAAACTATTGAAATTTTGAGTTTGTCGATGATATCTAAGGCCACTTTCAACCTTTTTCTTTTCTTTTCTTATTTTGAAAGTTCGAAAATAAGGTATATAAACTTGTTACTTTTTTGTGATTCATAAGTTTGTACTATTTGCAAAAAAAGATGTATTATTTAAAATCATTCATGAAATGTCTTTGGAATTTTAGGGAGTGTTTAGCATCTTGCTTATTTTGTACATTGTTTTAATATTTATTTTATTAAAAGGGTATTTTAAAGATTACATAAGTATTGACGCATAAATTGATTGTACCCTAACTTAATTAGTTATATTTGCTTAAAATTTATATTTGAAAATCTTAAAATTTAACAATAAAGGATGCTTTGTGCTTTATACATAGTTAGATTTAAAAAATATATATATAAAAAATAATAATAATAAAAAAAAGAAAAAAAAGAAAAAAGAAGCTACACCTCTTAATTAGTAAATATGATATTTTATTCAAAAATATATGTGATATATTGTGACACTAATAGTTGAATTCTGATCTAATTAGTTCCCAATAAAATAGTCGAGAAGTATAAGGAGGTTACTTAAAATTGTTATATTATTGTTTTAAAGGTAGTTATGGGGCAAAACAAATATCACGCACGCTTATGCCTCATGATCAAATCCTCCTCCTTAAAAATAAATTTCAAGTGAGTAACCAATTCACCATCACCATCTAATATTTCCGATTACATGTTTTCAATGTGGTTTCTTCATGTGGGGCATTAAACACACGTTTTTCCTCACTCAATTTATTTTGATTTTTGTATGGGCAAGTGGTTATGTGATACGACCCTGTTAGGGGTTGTATCGGGATAAGGCACCATTTTAGCGTGTGCGAGTTCCTTAAGAAAAGAAGAAGAAGACACACACACACACACACACACATATATATATATATATATATATATATATATATATATATATATATATATATATATATATATATAGGGAGGGTTATTGTGAGATCAAACTTAAAGTTGTAAAAATAAGATCTAGTCTAAAAAGCCACTAAAACCAATTATACATAACCATATTAGCAATAATACACAAAAAATAAAATATTAATATGAATTAACATTTTAGCAACTAATAACCAACTGATACATGAGTTTGAATTAGTGATACACAATTATAAATTTACAAGTTGAATCAAAGTGTATCTTCATCTTTTTTTAAGTTTTTATTTTTCATAAATTTGACACCTATACTTTTATGTGTTTTTTTCTTTAATCAAATTCTCTACCAAATTTATTAAAGTTTGACCAAAATCAATTCAATTTTGACTTTTTATTGCCCAATTATATTGCTCGATTTCGCCTATGTGGCAAAATCGAGCATTCTTATTGGTCCAATTTTTTTTTCACTAAGATTGTTTTATCAAAAAAACTCCGAAATGATGTAATTCTTTTATTATATAAAAGATTGATGAATCAGGGTTTTGTGTCAAATAATGTTTCTATCAACATTTTAGCTAATTTTGTGTAGGATTTATGTGCTATGTGCAAATTCAATCCCAAACACAATTTCTCAAAGGCTGTTAATTAAAGGAAAATGATTCATAGGCCAAAATCATCAAAACCTAATATGAGGATATTTACATTAATTACTTAAAGAAATGTGTCAAAATGAAATGATTTAAGTCTATCTTGATGTTAATAAAATAGCAATTACACTGCAAGAACCAAATCGTGAACCACAAAAAAATTTCAAATATATAATCAAGTGAACAAACAGTACAAAAGAATGTAAGTATAGTGTAGTGTGAACCTAGCTAGGAAATATTTTGTCATACACATTTAGGTATGAAACTCATATCCACAGTGATTTGTGATTGCTAACCAGATACCATCTTAGAGTATAGAGTAACAAGTGGAGTTCTTCTTTCGTACTTCAGCTCAAGTGATTCCTAAATTTTTTGTATTGTTAGATTTGATTTCTAAATTTTCGTCAATAAATGTTCTTTTTTCTAGTTTGCTAGTTTTCTATGAATTTTAGATTATAGGGTGTTAGAATTCTTATATATGTTATATACTTTGTATTCGATCAAATAGTAATATGAAATAGTGTGTTGGCCACGTATATTTCCGATGAAGCATTCATGCATGCGTAATCCACACAACCGTTTGCGTGCTATATATGTCAGAAAATTAATACAGAAAGAAACAAGTAGGCAATTTTTACAGGTTATTAACAATTTTTTATTACTCAAGTAACTGGAAGTAATAATGGATACCAAAGAGGGTGTTTGAATACGTTGTTTGCAACTGATTATGTGACATCAATAATTAATCAAATGTATTATTTGCTAATAAGCAGGTGTTGGTGTTTTTTGACAGCTTGAAGTTGTAATAATTTTTATAGCCTATTATTCGATATATTAATATATAGAAAAAGAAAAGGTAAAATAATTTAGTTTAGTCTTCTATTATTTGCCATTCAGTTTTGTTGTGGGCTTGTGGCTAGTATCAAATTGGTATGTGCGATATTATAAGCAAAAGTAGATTGTTCAAACACTAAAAACTGATTAACGGGTTTTTTACGTATAAGTTCTGCATTCAAAGAAAGCCGCCACTAAGAGTAAGCATTGCTGCACCAATCTAGAAACCTTTTCTTTGAAATTTTTTTTATTAGACATTTCATCTTAAAATCGTTGTTACATGTACTAATTTTGCAGCAGTACATTGTATCGATCGCTAGCTAGCAAGAATATCCTGAAATGGATAGGATAAGCAACCTTCCTCCACAAATCATTGAAACCATTCTATGTCTTGTAACGATTAGAGAGGCCGCAAGAACAAGTATACTCTCTAAAGAATGGAGGTACAAATGGACCAAAATTCCTAAACTTGTGATCAGTAATCGTACATTTTATGCGAGTGAACAAACTTCCATGACCACGGTCGGTACCAGAAAAACTATCAAGAGGGGAAAAAATAAAAAGTGTGTACCAGGTCAGGTCATGTCAGTAACTCGACTTTTGTTGCTATAACGAAATTGATTTTACTTTGAATGAAAATGATCTTTTTTGGTATATGCTTGTATGTGAAAACCAAAACTAAAAATTGGTGATGATATGTCCGACATCTAGCACATACTTACTTTTTCTGATCGATATTAACACAAGTGGTTGAAGCAAAAATAAAAAGTTGGATAACAAAAATTCACAAAAATCCATAGAGTAGCTCAAGAATCGAACATTATATCTCCACAAAATTGCAAATGTTCATAACCACTTGAGTATGATACAATTGGATAAATTTTCACTATTATAATTTACCCATTTATGAAAGCAAAATCAAAATCACTTAATCTCAAAAAATCGACATTACTCGAGTCAACTTTGTAGGGGCAGTTGCCCACACTGCCCCCATTGTGGTACCGCCCCTGTCCATGACGCATGAACCTTTCAATGGTATATACCAAATTCTCTTAAACCACCAGGGCCCGATGCATGACCCTTTCTATAAAAGGAAGTGATGCAGGCGAGCGTAGGCTACCTTTATCTCTTTTACCGATGCACCAGTTAAAGGACCTATCTCTCAGTTGGTGTTATCTTCCTTCTGAACCAACATTTGATGGTATTAGTAGCCTTACAAGATTATACATGATCAATGTAAGAACCTCTACAAAATTGCTTCTACATCTACTATCCAATTGTCCATTACTCAAGAGCTTGAGCTTGGTAAGTTTTACTAAAATCAAATATCAATCCTCATGGCTTTCAAAATTAATATCAATGTTTTAAGTTTTTGCAGATTATGTTACAGTGGCAGTTCCTAGGTTTTGAAGAACTTCCCCTCATTGAACTATTAAACAGTTTGCCGGTGATTGAAAATCTAACCATTTCGCTTGGAGAAATTACGGTAATATTATTAATATGGTATTTATTTTATTCAACTCGAGAAGAAATTTTTTCATATAATTAATCTTTGTTTGGTTTACAATATAGTTCAAGTTTTCAGCTCAATGGGGAGCTCCACACAAGCTTCCAACCGCATTAGTCAATCTCAAATACTTGTGTGTGAAAACTGTGTGTTTCGTTGACATATTTGATAATTTCCCTTCACTTGCTTTTATAATGAGAAGCTCCCCAAACTTAGAGAAACTGCATATTCAGGTAAATGCCACAAGTCTATCCCATATCTTATATGTTTTGATCCATATTTTATAGGAGTAACTTGCATCAATGGTTATTCTAGATTGCTCAAAATTACGGAATTTCTCCCTCTTGTTACTAGTTGCGATATACATTGTTTGCTTTAACTTTTGTTCCCTCAACAAGGTAATTATTAATTAACTTCACCTTTCACCCCTCAAGTATGTAATTAATATTAATTTCGGTACCTAAAAGGTAAAAGAAAGAACCACCAAATATGACAGCAAAATAAAAGTCAAATCTTCTTCCCAGGGTGACCATATATATAATAAGTATCGGTGAGTAACCAATTCTATAATTTTGAGAAAACCACATGAACCATTTAAGCAATTTACTCTTATAAAGGACACTGACATGATAAATACATATGCTTCTCGTAGATCTCAAACTTTACGAAGCTTAAAAATCCTGAGGCAGGCTCCTTTACGGTCGAAAGTCATTCAGATATTTTGCCAGAGCATTTGAATGAATTAGAGATTACAAATTTGAGCAACATGAAGCGTGAGTTGGATTTTGTGAAGTTTGTCTTGGCAAAGTCGCCTGAGCTAAAAAAGCTGAAGATATTACTCTTTTACAAGGTTGATAAGGATGTCGAGTTTCAAATTTCAAGAATGCTCTTAAGCTCCCCGCGCGCTTCACCCGGTGTGGAAATCATTGTTTCGTTGTTGACCATTGAACCAAATGCGAGGAGTCTTTATGTGAGAATATACAATTACTGGATATTATTTCGGCTGGCTTGAGTTTTATTGATGATTTTGTTCTTTATGTGTAAGAAGATAATGTTGTGTTTTACTTTAATGGCATGCCATGAAAATCTTAGCGGGTGTTAGGTGAGTAATGACATATTCCCTAATTGTTATGCGGCACTGTGATATCTTTTTTCTAAGCAAAATGAGTATGGATCTTCATAGGTGTTAAAAATCGACATTATTTGATATCTTTTTTTGTTTTTTCTGGGATGAAGGGTGAATCGTATATTAGCACTTTGGAATGCTATATACAAAGGCAAAGTAGAGGAGGTGGCATTGACAGGCCAAACACCCCCAAAACTTGCTCTAAAATAACAAACTACAAACAAGACATTTACTAAGCAATACATGAAAAACAGGACAATATAAGGAACTATGAATCAGTTCCAATACAGAACCAGCATTACATCTTCAATTCACCAAAGCTTCAAGCTAAAGGAAATAATGCCATTTTAAGCATTAAATTTTAGCTAAGCGGAATCACCCAAACTTTCATGGTCATACTTGGCCTTTTCTACATTTCCACCAACTATGCATTCATAACCAGTAACATTATTTGATTTGTTGCATATGGTTGGTGAGTTTGAACTTACTCTATCTTTACCGAAGCTAGTTTGAGATCCATGTTATTAATTTATTGTTATTTATAAATGAATGGAGATGCATCTAATGTAAGCTGTTTTATTATGTTTCACTATCTTTCATTAGTTTTTCGTGCCTGTATGTTGTCTGCAATTATGTCATAGTAATTCTTACTTTACGCAGAGAATCATATACATGTTCATTCGTATATAATCTACAATAAACCTTACTCTTAAAACAAATTTAATCAAGCAAATAGTGATCAGTGTCATGTCTTTTTCACATTTTATCAAACATTCAGAAACTAATTATTCCGGTTCTAACGAAAGAACGTGAAGTTTACAATATACGTTCTTACAAGAAATAACTATTTGACGGAATGTTGGAAATGATTAAGTTGAAGTTTGATCTTTTAGTATCATCATATCTTTGANGTTATTAAACAATTTTACACATCTTCCAAATATGTGTTTGTTTTTCACTTGTATCATTTTCGGCTATCAGAAATTATGAAGCAACAAAAGTGAAGCTTAACATATCTTTTCTTTACTATTACTTCACTGCATGTAAAAAGAAAATTGTTAAAGTTTGGGTCTTGCTTAAAAACTTACAAACTTATAAAATGATTAATGTTGTTTGATTAAAATATGCATACTTATAAAAGTTAATACAATCTACTAATTATTTAAATAACTAGTTACAATTTAATACACAAACTTTCTCAACTCTCACTTACAACCATATACTGAAAAATAAAATAAAAATACACATACAAACAAATGATGCTACTATACACTATCGTTGTTGTGCACGGGTAATCTCTTATATAATAAAACAAAACCCCTAGTGGGTACTTTGTCATTTTGAAAAAAAAGAATATTTCCTTATTAGGTAATATTTTAATTGTTATTTAATTTATAAGTTTTTAAATTTGTTTTGTTGATATACTATACAAGTAGAAGATAAATACAAAAAATATAGATAAGATTTAAATGATTATCTTTAATTATAAAAAACTACAATTAAAATCATAAATCAAACAAAATAAAAATTAAATTATTAGTTTTTTAATAAATAAAAATATATCATTCAAAAAATTTAAAAAAAAACCCGCGCGTGCGCGGGCATTATAACTAGTTTCTTATATAATAAAACAAAACCCCTAGTGGGTACTTTGTCATTTTGAAAAAAAAGAATATTTCCTTATTAGGTAATATGTTAATTATTATTTAATTTATAAGTTTTTAAATTCGTTTTGTTGATATACTATACAAGTAGAAGATAAATACAAAAAATATAGATAAGATTTAAATGATTATCTTTAATCATAAAAAACTACAATTAAAAATCATAAATCAAGCAAAATAAAAATTAAATTATTTGTTTTTTAATAAATAAAAATATATCATTCAAAATTTTTTAAAAAAAACCCGCGCGTGCGCGGGCATTATAACTAGTCATTTAGTTAAAACAAAATGAATACAGATTTTAATGTAAGTTTTTATTCATACCATTCTAAATCAATATTAACAAAATGACTAGTGAAATAAATAAATAAAAAGGAGTTTTTTAGTAAAGCATGGTACTTTAAATAAGTATTTAACAAAATATGTATTTTTAAAAGTATTTAAGATAATATTTAATTATTTCATTTTCTTTATTACAAAATTATATAGGAACTCGTATGATGTTTTTGAGCAGCCAATCTCGCATCGTGACCATGATTATCAGTGTCTTATCAACTTCTTATCAAATTTTAAGAATTCAATAGCAAAATTAAACAATCAGCCATGGTACTAATCTACATTAACGTCCTGGTCATCTACGTCTTGCACTCTTTTTTCATTGCCAACTTCATCGGTAAACAGTGATAATGTATATATGATTCCGACGTCATCACTCAAAGAAACCCATAACGAACGAAAGAAAACATAAAGTTCTGATTAGGTAAATGATGACGTTCAATGTTGGTTCGATTAACTTCCTCCGGGGTTTTGATGCATTTTAGCGAATCGGTGTGAACGTTGAATACTTTCTTATGAACTTTGCGATAATTATGATTTTCATATTATTCCTTTGTTAGTGTGTTATATAATGTTGAAAGTTACGTATTAGATCGAATCAACACATACATAATATATTTCTATTTGGTTGACTACGGAAATATCATAAGAACGTATAAAATTCCTCCAAGTGAAGACAAGTAAATCTTTGCAGATGAAGGAGTCGGTAACGATGAGGTCACGAGGACGAGGGATTAAAGACGATGGCTTCTAAAAGAATTATTTGAAGTGTTTTTAATTGGTTTTATAGAAAGAAGAGGGAAACAATTAAATAAAAGAAATAATTACATATTATGTTAATTATTTTTTAGAATACGTACTTTGCTAATTAATTTTCTAAAACACCATGTTCACCAAAAAAACTCAAATAAAAAGAAATAAAAACCCTAAACACCCTATAAAACTATTTTCCTCACACTTTGACTCCAGTCCCCAAAGCCCTAAAAGTTCGGTCGTCAGAGTTGATTAGCCGATGCAATAACTAAGTAAGTTCATTTTACCAATTTTTATTCAATTTTTGTGATCTTTAATATTCAACAGATCTATTTTTATACTAGTATGCTGTGTTGATTTATTTACTTGACATATGTAAATTATGGCTGTGTAGATCTATTAACATTATCAAATTATGACTAATCATATAAAAATCGGTCTATCTGAATTTGTGTGAGATTTAAAATGATCTGGATAAACCCATTTAATTAAGGACTTGCAAATTATTTTAGTAAATATACTTATTTGATAGGAATAAATTCACATATAATCATAGATTGATGATTTTAATTTGGCTATAGTTATGATTGATGTTAAAACTAGCTAGGCAACTAGCAGTTTGTTATATAAAACCGTTTGTTTGCGTAATTGTATCCACAATTATCAAGTGTAAAATAACATAAAACCTGCTAAAATAACATAAAACCTGCTAAAAGAAGCGTTTCAAATAGGAGCATGCACTTAAACAAAATAAAATAGGTAAACGTGTTCTTAATGCTGAATGAAAACGCCGGTTTACATTGCAAAAAGCTCATCGCCGAACATAGCCATAGTGAGTCCTAATTGCAAAACAAACATCGCCTTATAGTAGAGTGTAAGGGGGTGACGTTTTTTGGTATCTCGGTTTAAGTAATTACATTACCTTCATTTTATCATGTAAATATAGATTTTCATTATTTTTTGAATTCTTGTATGTTTTGGATGTAGAACTTCCATACATGTTTGGCACGTATATGTGCCTAAGGTAATATGAAGTAAATGTATCTATGCTTCCAGTTTGATCTCAACTTTGATGTTCAATTTCATGTGGATTTTGGTAAGTTGAATTATCTATATGTTTATATTACCGACAAAGCATGCATATATTAGACATACGACACAAGCGTTTGCGTGGCAATAAATGTCAGTAAAATCAATATCGAAAGATTAAAGTAGACAATCTCTTAATCGATTATTAACGATTTCTTTTTTACTTGATTAAATAAGTAATAAATGGATACCAATGAGGGTGTTTGGATATGGGTTCTGAAAGTGATAACGTGACATAGAATAGTTAATCGAATGTGTTACGAGTAATAATAATACTAATTGCAAGAGGTGATGGTGTTTGAATGTGTATTTACTGCTTGAAGTTGTAACATATATTCAATTAAGAAGCATCCTTGCACCAATGTTTGAACCTGTTTTTTGAGTTGTGTTTACAAGAAGCAAAGATGATCTTTAAATCGATTTTTATATTAACTAATTTTGCGCAATGTTTTTGTATAGAACCAACAAGAATATCCTAAAATGGATATAAGCAACCTTCCTCCATCCATTGTAGAAACCATCCTATGTCTCATACCAATTAAAGAAGCAGCAAGAACTAGTATCCTTAGTAAAGAATGGAGGTACAAATGGACAAAAATTCCTAAACTTGTTATTTATGGACATACTTTTGATGGTAACGATCCCGAGTCTAAGGAGCGTAAAGTTTTCAATGCAATATACCAAATTCTCTCGAACCACCAGGGTCCAATAAACGAATTCACTTTTGCCACAAATGCAGATGACATAATAGCAGGGTATGCGTTACCCTTATCTCTTTTACCGATGCATCAGTTGAAGGACCTATATCTCAGTAGGTGTGTTCTTGATCAACAACTAACATTCAATGGATTTAGTAGCCTTACAAGCTTATACATGGATCTTGTATACACCTCTACTGAAGCATTTGAATATCTTCTGTCCAACTGCCCATTGCTTAAACGTTTGACCCTGGTATATAAGCTTTGAAAAAAATTATCAATCCTCATGGCTTTCATAATTAACTGAATTTTGTAAGATTTTGCAGGATTGGATGATGAGTTATCATATCCAAGGTAATGAAAAGCGTTCTATTATTAACTTATTCAGCTGTTTGCAAGCGATTGAAAGTCTAACAATTCCGCTTTGGGTCATTCGGGTAATACTGTCACTATGGTAACTACTTTATTCAACTTGATAAAGCTTTCCTGATAATTAATCTCTTTTTGTATTGGCTATATGGTTCAAGTACTTTGCTCAGGACATAGCTCCACACAGGCTTCCAACTCCATTAGTCAATCTCAAATACTTATGTTTGAAAAAAGCGCTTTTCGTTGATGTATTTGATAATTTCCCATTTGTTGCTTTTTTGATAAGAAGCTCCCCATATTTGGAGCAACTACATATTCAGGTAATAACATAAATCTATCCTGTATCTTATTTATTTTACTCATTGAACATAATATTACATAAATGTTCTTGTGAGTTGTGCACAGTTACGTACGGAACTGGTCACGTGATGATACTAATCACCGATATGGTCTTTATAAACACTGTTTGCTTCCACATTTGATCCCTCAACTATATAATTCCGCTTTTCATTCCTCAAGTAGGCATTTAACCGCCCTTTTGGTCCCTAAAGGAAAAAAGGGTACATGAGCGACCAAGTACGAAAGCATACAATGTTTTTAGGGACCATGTTTGTGATTAGTATTGGCAAGAGACGAATTCCATAGTTTTGAGCAAACCTCATGGACCATTAATACGATCCACCCTATGTTAAAATACAATAACACAAAAAATACCGGTGCTTCTTGTAGATGGCTGTTTCAAAGTGGGAAAGTTATCTTGAGTTAGGCTTGTTACTTACAATTGAAGATTATTCAGATCTTTCATTTGAGCATCTGAATATATTAGAGATTTTGTACTTGAGCAACTTCAAATATGAGTTGGATTTCGTGAAGCTTGTCTTGGCAAAGTCACCTAAGCTGAAAAAGGTGAAGCTAGTGCTCGATGGCACTTTTTATCATTTTGCCGAGTCACAGATTGCAGACATGTTTGTTAGTTGCCCACGCGCTTCATCTGAGGTGGAAATCATCTTCCATCGTTGAATGATTTGTAAGGAATCAATATCATAATTTGCTATTGTTGCACCTGGATTTGGAGTTTTTGTGTTACGTTTTGTTTTAAATAAAAAGCATGTTAAAGATTGTATTGGTTTTTACTTTATGTGCTTGTCTGATTTTGTTTTACATCACGGCTCTTTTTGGAAGCATAAATGCTATGAATTTTATGTCTAAAAATCGGCATCCACATTACTGCTTTTATCGCTTTTACAAAACTGGAAACTTAGTATGTTTCTGATTTTCATTCTTTTATGAATTCCCATGCTCTAACAAATTTTGTTTTAACGCATTAAACCTTTTATACATTTTCATTTGTATGTTAATCGAAGATAACATGTTTCTACTTACCATAAAATAATCAGAAACTTATAGAACAAATTTGATTAAGAAAAAAAGTGACTGAACTTTATCTTCGTAATGCATTACTTGGTTGATGTCCTCTGTCCTCTCTGCTTCGACCAATCCCCGACCATGACGTAATTTTCTTCCTTCAATTCAATGTATTTTCTTTGTTTCCAGTTTTCTGTTCCAAGTTTCAATTATAAAAACTGATCACAGAACTGTTTTTAGCTGACGAAGTTGGTATGTAGTTTTCAAAAAAGTTAGTTTTGCAATCCAAAAAGGGCTAGCGGCGCAGCTTGTTGCGCGTTTGCCTTCAACCACTATGTAAATTCTATTTTGATGAAATAAAAATATTTTATCTTAAGTTGAACGTTGGATTATCTTTTTTTATTTTTCAATATTTGTAGACTTGTAGTTGAGCGACAAATGCCAAAGGAGCTTGAAGCACATTTCTGTAAAAAGTTCGCAGCATAATTTTTACATGGGATATAAGTTTTCACTGAAATTAAGTTAATCATTCATGGATAACGTATTCTCTAACTCTTTTGCTCAAGGTTTTCAAAATCATGATCTTACATAGAATTGTTTCGTCTTTGCAAGATCGGACCATGATCTTAAATTCTTACTATAATGCCATTTACAAATCTACAACTTAATATATATGGAAACCAATATTATATGAATATTTTATGAAAATGTCGACCTAAATTGTTATTATGAAATGTTTTAAAAGGATTAACTTCTTGTTCTTTATTTTTTAAATTCCATAAAACTTGGTTTATAAATTTGTAGTTTTTTAGTTTGCGGTTCCAGTAAAGTAAGATCGGAGCGGATCGGAATCGTCGTCAAGATCACGAGCCTTTCTAAATTAAAATCAGATCATAACGTAAATTCGTGAGAGTATAAGATTAGAATCACGATCTGAACGACCATTGTTTTGATATGTTAATCTCAAGCCATAGACTCTTTTGCTATGCAAATCAGGTATGATTTTGTTAGGTGTCTAAAAAACCGACATTTTCTCACTACAAAAATAAAGGGTTTTACTGACAACAAAAAGCATCACAAGAACCTTAAAATTCGTCGCAAGACAATTTAAGGTCCATGTTTTCATTTAGTTGGTGGTTGAGCTTGAGTATAACAAGTTGAGTCTCTTAAAGGTTTTAGTGGACTGATATATCTCAAATTTTTGTTTAGCTTTTGATAGGATATATAAGGATGTGAAATTAAACTGTCCTGACAAGATAAGAGCAAGGAGCACATCTAAGTAGGAATGGATATGGGTCGGGTCCTATTGGGATCTTATCATACCGAGGCGTCCCGTTAGAGCTAGATGCTTTCCCAAACCCGTCACATACCTCAATTGGGATCTTATCGGGTTGTCTTTTTTGGGCACGATGCTTTACCAGACTCGTGTTGTTCCTCATTCATTAATATTCTCTATATATACTATTTAGGTTGATGCCTATGGAAATGTGAACAATTATAAAAAACGGATTTAAAATTAATATATTTTGAGCTGGGAAAAGGGCTCCTTGGGTGGTCCAAAGAATAAAGTGTTAGACCCATTTTCTTTTTCTCTTTTTAGTGTAATAACATTAACAAATCCCTTCCTCACTTCATTCCCCATCTCATGAAAGGTAAACAAAAAAATAACAAATAAACAAAAGATCTCAGTAAGGTGGTGTATGGGGAGGCGCGTGGGCGCGTTTTCCGTCGATAGAAACAAAGGTGGAGGTGTGGTGGTGTCTCGGTGTGGTGGCAGTTGAGGGTGGCGGCGCGTGGAGGTCATAGCAGGGGTGGTGGTGGCGAGTGAATGGTACGAGAGGGACGGGGATGTCCCGATCTATTTAATGGTGCAATAAAATGATATGGCCGGAAAAAAATCCGGTGGCCGGAATTTTGCCGGCGGGGGTGGTGTTCGGCCGGCGCAGGAGAGAAAGAGGGGAGGTAGTGAGTGTGTGTGTTTATTAGTGTGAGATTGATGTGAGAAATGAAATAAATAAATAAATAAATAAAAACTATTTATAATAAAAGACTAGGGGTGGAAATGAAAATTGAAATAGTGAGGGTAGAAACCGAGAATAAAAAGTGGAGGGGCCAAAACTGCCAAACGATTAAACTTGTCACAAAAACAACTCGGGAATCATTTGACAAAGCAAACGGACTCGAAAAATTACGAGACTTGCGCCATTGTTCACGAAATAATTTTTCCAACGAAAACGAGTATAAATATGTATAACTTTCAAGAATTCAACATATTTCAATATATTTTACAAACATTCAATATATCTACCCACACAATATCGTATCACATAAATACAAATAAATGATGTTTTACCCTACAAGAATTCAACATTTTTAAACCATTTTTACCCACACAAACCATTTTTAAACCATTTCACAAGAATTCAACATTTTTTCGTTTTGTTTGTGTCTACAGGACAAAAAATGATGTTTTACCCTACAAATTTTGTCGTTGTTTCGTTATAGCACAAAAAAAATTCATACTAATTGGTTTAAGCAACCCAAAAAAAATATTCTATAAAACTCATACTAATTGCTTTAAGCATTCGATAAGTAAATAAAAAACAAAAAACAAAACAAAACAAAAAAAACAAAACAAAACATTATCTTGACACCAAGTAATAAAAAAAAATCTAGCAAAAAAAAGTCCCGTCGCAACGCGACGGGCATCCCATTCCTTGTTTTTACACTATTAGCGATATGATTTTAAGCAATAATTAAAAAATCGAGAGCCTATTAATAATAAATTAAGAATTTTCAAGTCTTCAATAATAGTATAAACATAACAAAAGATATGCTACTCGCATAAATCACAAACTCTTTCGAATATTATGACACAAAACAAGTTTCTATTATCACAATTTGCAATATTACCAATGTAAAAACTAATAGAAATAAGCAAATTATATTTTTAGTACATAAATACTAACACATTATTATATGTATATAAATATATATTTGCTGATGAAACAAGAGAAAGAACGGGTTCTCCCTACTTGCATTGAGCGAGATGTAGCTTTCTTCTTTGTTTTCCAGATCAATTAACTTCCACCGATCTAGATGGGAGGTATCTTCCTCAATAGCGGGTTTTACTTCCATTGATCGATTGACTTTCTCTAGTTGGGTAGGCAACTTCTCAATCCTGGAAGAGCGTCTTGGCAAGGGTTAGAGGTTTGAAGGATGAGCTGGTATGGAAGATAGAAAGCCACAAGGTGTCCTAAGATAAGGCATCAATGCCAATGCCCAATGATAAGAGTAGCGACATACAAGGATCTAACCTCGACCAAAAAGAGCGTATTTGTTTGAACTTAGACATAGGGATCCTCGGAACCAGAACAATGGAATTTGCCCGGTCGAAGGGAACGATGGGTAACGCCATAGAGAGACCCTAGCGTAGCTGAACTAGTCACGGCCAAGTAGATAGCTATACGCATATGCCGAACGAACGAAGAGCTACCTAAGTACGGTTAAAGATAGTGAAAATGATAGGTAAACAAAAGCTACAACTACAAAAAGCGTCAAAGCTTCGAAAGCAATTGAGATTGAAATTGAGTGTCCTTGAATTGAGCTTGTTGTATCTTCCTCAGATATATCTATATGTTTCGGGGGCGGGACTGGGGGATTTGGTGCTCCATCCCTGCCCCAAACGCAATAAAAATCCCCATTAAAGTCTCAAAACTCGTCACGTAACTCAATAAGCATTCTCTGCCCTACCTCAAAAATTCAGGTTTCCTGTCGAATTCGGGTTTTCTTGGCATCCTTACATCAAAGCAACAATTTTCAATCTACATCCACAAGGGGTGAGTTGTAAGGGTGGCGGCAACCATGCCTCCAAAAGAACCCCATACCTCTCAACCCACCAATAATATCATTCCACATCACTCATACTTTTTTCATACCTCTACATACTTTTTTAGTGGCAATGGGTGCTTTCATACCTCAACTAATTTTATTTTATTTTTTAATTTTTTTAGTGGCCTATGATTTGATAAGTATAAACCACCAAGTACCCTAAACACATAACTTTATAACCAGAGCCCCCATCCTCTCTCTTTGAAGATAACGCCTCTCATCTCCTTTCTGCACTCGTTTGCAGTTATCTTCATCACCAAAATAATATCATCTCATCTCATCATCATCAAAACTTAATCATAACCGAATACAAGAATTCTTTATTGAAACCCATAAGCAAAAACACAACCGTACGTCATCTTTATCTTCATTAGTTGTTGCTCAGTCCGGATCAAGAATCTTTGGAAGGCTTCAAGATCCCAGATGGGTCTCGGGTAGGTCTACCTATGTAGTTTTCGTGTTTCAAACGGTCGAATTCATAAATGCTCCAACGTTCCAAAATTGCTCCATCCCGTTGTATCATAAAATGCCGCCCACCCATACCTTTGAACCATACCGCCTAGATGGCGGCGGTGTTTACTGCCGGTATGGGCCATACAGATGCCCATACCGCTGCCATTGCCACCACCCTAAGTATTTAGGGGTGTCAAAAAACCTGACCCGAACCTGAACTCAATTCGAGTAACCCAAATACTAACTAGGGTCGGGTCGGGTTACTCGAGTTATATATGGGCTTATTAGCTTATTTCGGATAATATAACAGAAGCCATAATTTTATGGCTTATTTTGACACTTACGAGCTTATATAACATTGTCAATGTTATATAAGTCCGTAAGTGTCAAAATAAGCTACAAAATGGTGGCTTATGTTATATAGCCGAACACGACTTTTGTTATATAAGCTTAAATAAAACACCTCCTTAGAGCATGAGTAGTGGTAACACGAGTTATAACTTAACTCAGTGCCACGTCAGCGCCACATCAGCTTTAACAGTTTCACCTTAACTCACAAAAAAAATACCCACAACAATAACTCAACATTTTGGGCCCCACTTTTATCATTTTTTTCAATTATTTAAACAAAATACATATTAAAACAAATTACATTTTTATTTAAAAAAAAAAAAAAAAAAAAAAATAATATTAAAAAAAAAAAAAAAAAAAAAAAAAAAAAAAAAAAAAAAAAAAAAATTGTATAAACCCACAAGGACCAAACTGCAAATACACAAAACCTTAAGGACTAAAAAAAAAGACATGACCCGTCTTCAACCTCTCGACACACACACACCTGCAACACACACACACACAAAAACACACCAAAATCCATTTAAATTGGAAGAAAAAAAAATAAAAGAAAAAAGAAACATGCTTAACTCGGCGTTACCATAGTAACGTACGTTATTTTGAGGATGGTAACACAAGGTCAACGCAGGTCACGTGGGCATAACGCTCAGCCTTGCGTTACCGCTACGCATGCTCTTAGGTTTATGGTGCTTGTGATTTGATCAAAATAAGAAATAAACTGACCAACATTTTACATGTGGTGCTCATTTATATCCACAATTTCCAACACATTTAGTTCACATTTGTGACTATAGATTCGGATCCAATCACCCAACCATAACCATTAATACTTGCATTCTAATAATATATTGAATTATTGATGCCCGTTCCATCATGTTCATCATCCCTTTCACCATCACTAAAAATACCAACAAATTAAAATCAATGATTAACCATAAAGTATCCAAAGACAATGACAATTAATCAAACTTAATCAAACCTAACATAACACCCCAAAAAAACACAAAAAACAAACCAATTTTTTTTTTTAAAAAAAAACACTAACATTTGATGATCTATCCACTTCACATCAACCACATCTTCAAACACTCTTTAACACCCACTTTTACTAGATTCACCTCTAGATCCAATCACACACACTATTCACACCTTCAACTATGTGTTGACCAACCGTTGACTTCACAATGAAGAGATATTTCCTTCCAATGTACAGCATTGTCTTCCTCCTAGCAGCCGCCGCCGCCACTCTTTGCATCAAAACCATCCTCACCGCCGGCGGCGGCGGCGGCGCCGACACAATTTTTTTATACCCAAACACTCCCCATGAAGAAACTAAGAAAACCCATGTTTTCAATTCCACAGTTTTGCAGTTTTCAGCTGTTGATTTAGCTGAAAACTCGCTCAGACAAAATGTCGAGCAGTTGGTGGGTGGGAATATGCAAGGGTTAGATAAAAGGTCTTTTTTGTATGCTGGGAAACATAGGATTGATATTAGGGCCAGGTCAGCAAGGGGGGTCCCGGTGAATCTCCGGTCACCGGAGTTTTACCGGTTGTGGTTGGAGTTTAGGCGGTATTTGCAGACTTGGTGGAGGAATCATAAGTTTCAGGATGACGTAATGTCCGAAATGGCGAATGTGGTGAGAAATTTTAAGCGCGGGTTTAACGAGAGTGATTTAGGGGGTAATGGGAAGTTTAGGACTTGTGCCGTTGTGGGTAATAGTGGGATTTTGTTAAAATCTGATCTTGGTGGGGAGATTGATGGGAATGAGTTTGTTATTAGGCTAAATAACGCGCGTACGAGTGGTTTTGAGCGTAATGTAGGTTCAAAAACGAGTTTATCGTTTGTTAATAGTAATATTTTGCATTTATGTGCTAGGAGGGAGAATTGTTTTTGTCACCCGTATGGCGAAAATGTGCCTATTATGATGTACATGTGTCAAATGATTCATTTTTTGGATTATGTGGTGTGTAACACGTCGCACAAGGCGCCTTTGGTTATTACTGATCCGCGGTTTGATGTTTTGTGTGCACGGATTGTGAAGTACTATTCGGTTTTGAGATTTTTGAGAGAAACTGGGAAGCCGTTGGAATTGTGGGCGGATTCTCATGATGGGTCGAATTTTCATTATTCGTCGGGTATGCAAGCGGTTATGCTTGCGATAGGGATGTGTGAAAAAGTTAGTATTTTTGGGTTTGGGAAATTGGATGGGGCTAAGCATCATTATCATACTAATCAAAAAGGGGAGCTTCATTTGCATGATTATTTAGCGGAGTATGATTTGTATCAGGATCTTGTGGAGAGACCTGAGGCGATACCGTTTGTTTCAGATAAGTTCAAGTTCCCTACTGTTGTTATACATAGATGACACGTTTTGGTATACATTGTTATTACGAGTAGGTGAATTGATTTTTGTGAAATTGTTTTGTTGTAAGTGTCCCTTAAATATGGGATGAAATGATATTAGTAATAGAATATTAAAGGAATACAAGATGTAAAAGTAACATTGAATTTGAAGAAATTCATGTTTCTTGTTTGTAATTTGAATTGTAAGTTCAATTGATACTTTGTTGTATTAAGAAAACGGCTGCACAATTATGATGAGTGGTTTCTTGTTTCATTTATGGTCTGTCTAATTCTTTTCCCAAACTAGAGTCGGTATTCATACTATGAATGTGCGAATTTTGAATCATGTATAGGTAATTGTCCGTTTCATACTATTTGCTATCGTGCATTCATTGTTGATTGTTACCCATAGATACTTTCTTGTTGAACTAATATTTCCTCCCATTATATCATACACCAATAAAGCTTTACTTGCATAAGATCCAAAATAAATGAACCCAAGCGGGAATTGGGAGTAAGTCGAGAACCAAATGTGGAGTCTAGGTTGTGTTGCAATATTATCGAGTTATTATAGATGTTATATTGTTCTTGTACGGTTTGGCATTTATATGTGAGAGTCCAGTGAGGGCCTTAGGAAGTATCACGTATCCCTTTAAGGAAATCCCTTGAAGCATGAAACATGAAACATTGAGAACAGCATATATCTTTTCTGTTACTTTCAAAGATGAACCCGACATTTTATATAATGGAGAATCTAAGGTTTCTGACCAGGGTATGCACCATTATTACGATAACATAATATGGATATTGATTACTGTTACATATATTTTTTACTTGTTACTTTTATGACGCTACAAGAAGTTACAAAAAAGTTTCAGCCTTTCAGGGTAGGCACGTACATGCCCCACACACAGGCAAAGTCATCGTTCTACGGTTCTACCACCTTCTTATTAAACCTTCAAACGGATCACGACATTGACATCAGGTACCTCTCTACCACCTTCTTATTTAACTAAAAACATATTTGATGCAGACTATTGCTGTTAGCAAGGTTATTGAGTTATGGGAATGTAGAGAGAAACAAAGAATATGTATCACTGCGTATTTTTGCTTTCATAAACAAGTAAAGATCACTAGTGTGTAGACACTACACGATCTAAAACAGAATACAAACTAAATCTAATAGCCACACTAACTGTAATTACCAACTTTAACAAACGGTCGTGCCTAACTAAATATACACAGGTACATGTGGAGCCTTATGATAACAGATAATGAAGTCACACAGATCATCAATGCTGCTGAGAAACCACACTACATGTAAGCATGTTGTAATAGCTGGGTACCGGAAGAGAATAAACATGCTGGTAGCCTTTCTCAGTTTGACAAAAACAGAAAATGATTAACGATGGTGCTTAATTTCAATTTGAAATGTTTGTTAAGCAAAATGCATTAAAAGGAAGAAAAGAATTATACAAACACAGATAAATTAGTTGGTTTTGGTCGATCCATGTAATAGGCATACGCCCATAAGGATAAGGATATCTCTGATCCCTACCGGGTCAGGTCATTAAATCCATTCTATGGCCATACAATTTCAGGTCACACTTTGAACTGTTTTAACATTATGTGTAATGTTTGACACATCAAGTTTCATGGCTTGGAGTTATAGCGTTTTCATTCTTAGGGTGATGAATATCTTTCAAAATGACAAGTTTTTTTTTTTTTTTTTTTTTTTTTTTTTTTTTTTTTTTTTTTTTTGTGCAACAAAACGACTTAAGTTGTGCTTATAATTTATTGCTAAATCCAAGAAATTATCTATTGGACAGTTTTGTTTTTGGTAGTCAACTCATCATGTTAGGGCTACTTTAAGTTCAATGTACTCAAACCCATGTATTTTCTTTGAACTAAAACTATATTTCCCTTAAAGCTGTCTCTGTTTCTCCAGAAGTTTAAGAAACCTTAATTTAAGTGGTGCTATTTTTCCTGTGTTAGGTGTGTTCATCGGNTTTTTTTTTTTTTTTTTGAGCAACAAAACGACTTAAGTTGTGGTTATAATTTATTGCTAAATCCAAGAAATTATCTATTGGACAGTTTTGTTTTTGGTAGTCAACTCATCATGTTAGGGCTACTTTAAGTTCAATGTACTCAAACCCATGTATTTTCTTTGAACTAAAACTATATTTCCCTTAAAGCTGTCTCTGTTTCTCCAGAAGTTTAAGAAACCTTAATTTAAGTGGTGCTATTTTTCCTGTGTTAGGGGTGTTCATCGGTTCGGTTCTCGGTTAATCGGTTTGTTCGGTTCGGGTTGTTCGGTTAAAAAAAAATTTTGGGTCATAACCGAAAACCGAACCGAACCGAAAATATCTATGACCGAACCGAGAACCGAGAACCGAACCGAAGTTCGGTTCGGTTATGGGTCAAAACCAAAAACTGAATTTTGTACTTGAATTACACTATTTTTATTTTTTTTAAATTTAATTATATATATTTTTGGGAAAAAAAATATTTCAAGCATAAAAAATGTTTTTTATATTAGTATAAAATTTTAATGGACATTTTTTTATATATAAAATAATATAAATACATAAAAAATATATATATATTTATATAAATTCGGTTTTCGGTTCAGATAGCCAAACCCATATCCAAACCGAAAACCGAATTTTTAATTCGGTTCGGTTCGGTTTTAACAAATTCGGTTCGGTTATAAGTTCGGTTCGGTTCTTTTTTGGTTCGGTTCGGTTCGGTTTTCGATTTATTCGGTTTATTACCCGAACCATGAACACCCCTACTGTGTGTGATTCAATGAGCTTTATGTAGTCTTATTTGTAATTCTAATATAGTTGTTTGCTTAAAATTTATATTTGGTACTCAGTAAGGCATTAGTGATTTTATTTTCCATTACGCTCTTTGATTTTTCTGCAATGCGCCTTCGTGTTAAATGCTGGTCTCCTCCAAAAGATCTCACTTGGCACATTTATCAAACATATCGCCATTTATAAGCATCAGATCATGATATCAAAGAGACCTAACCGAGAACATGAATTTCTTGATTTCGAATCATAACTAGAGATACGTGATGTTCACTACATACGTCTTGAAATCTTAAGGGTTAAGTCTATAAATTAAAAACAAACTTGTCAACTTTTCAAGTTATATAGGTAACGGAGTGAGTAATTTACACATACAGTATTATCATTGTAACTGGTTGTTTTGTGTTTTTATCAAAAAGGTAAGAGGATAATATACCACGTCATTAAATTTCTTTTCCACGTATTCTTTTTCTTTTCCAGCTAGACGTTTTTTACTATTTTACCTTTATAAAAAACTATTTTCATCCAAATCTCGATCTTCAACCTACACTATTTCCGTCTATACTCTATATCACTATTGTATTATTATTTTTTGNTACACTATTTCCACCCGCCATTTTCGTCCACAATCACCATAACAAACATAACTTCGTACAACCTCAAATCTTCATCCATATTCAACTAATATCACCATCCATTCACCAAGAATGTAACTATCCACAAAATCCATTGTCACCACCACCACCATTGTCAACCAGATTCGCCGTACCCCCACCCTAGCTACACCAACGACAATGAAAAATAATATAAATGATGCAGAACATATGAGATACAACTTAATTTTGGACATTGATGTTGGTTTGTTGTGAAGGTGAGAATATTACGTTACTAAGCTCAAATTCCAAATCTAAAAATCATTTAACTTTGAAGATCTTGTTTCCATTTTAGGGGTGTTTAAGATTACATTTTACAGTAATAACATGCAGCTTAAGTTTGCAAAACTTTGTCTTCAAAAATAGGGTCTCAACTGCTGTTGCAAAAAGCACATCACCACTTTTTATAATACTTTGCCAGACATTGCAAAAATAATATAAATGATTTAACTTTTGAAACAATATATATGGAATAAATTTGAAATTAGTTTCACATAGCACATGCATCCTTTAAACAAAAAACAAATCGAATATAGTTTGAAATTTTAAACCACAGAGAAGGTCTTGTATAGTCATGGTCTTGATTGCTTCATCTACCAATAGTTGTAAATCTTGATTGCTAGTACAAGTTTTGCTCATCGACAATTTTCACATACACCAAAAAAGGTGATATTAACATTACATTTTCACCAAACAAAGTTTTATATATGGTCCCAACTCATTAAATAAAATAATAATTTTGTTTCTAAAGATATACATACATCATTTAAGTTGATAACTAGTTTAAGTAAAATATTTAATAGTGAAAAAAAAGTTGATAACTAGTTTAAGTAAAATATTTAATAGTGATAAAAAGTTGAACTTCTTATAATAAAGACGAACAAAAAGGCCTTGAATTGAAGATTCAAATAAGTTCAAACTGTTTCAAGAAATATGGTTGGTCAATTTAGTAGTCTAAAGTGCTCTCAATATACGATCTTAAGTGAATATATATGATGGAGGTGTAATTGTACAATGTACAAAGTACAAAGTCTCTCCTTTTTGACTCGTAGCTTTCAAAGATGCGTGATACCTAACGTGATACCTAATTTGTACATTATAAATAATGGTTGGCATGGATTTTAAATGTTGACCCGGATTGACATTGTTAACTCGTATGTATAAGTGTACGTCTAATCTTATATGAGACTCCCGCCGTTTCAAATTATAAGTCCACTTCCATTTTGCACAAAGTTTAATAAAATTCCACTAACTACTCTATTAACCAATCAAATATCATCTCTCTCCACTAAAGTCTCTTTTAATTTGTTGGAATATAGAAGTAGACAAATATTTTGGGACAATCAAAAATATAAATATGGACTTATAATTCGGGACAGCGGGAGTAGTATTTATTAATGATAGTAAAGGAATTCACTTTTTCACAAACAAATAAATCATTGCCATGTTGATTTAAGCACATGTTAAATCATATTTTTAAACATCGCAATTATATTCCATATTTGACTAAGATTATAAAATAATACTTTCCTAAAATTTATTTTTAACTCAACTCTAACACTTGCCATTCAAGCTCGTGTAGTCTTCACATGTATTCACCTACTCGCATACAAATATGAGAGAATTTCATATATCCCTCTATTTTCATCATCAATTTCATATATACTCATAGTAAGAGCAGCCAATATTATTTTATAATCTTAGAGATACTATCAAGAGTTATCAAATTTCTTTATCCTAAGAGCAGATAGTATCCTCGGATGGTGAGGGTTGCACCGACGGATAACGCCAGCATGTGGTACGAAGACGACACCGAAGCTGGCGCCACCCGTTCTCGCGCCGTCCCAGCAAGCCATGCGATTCGTTACTTTTCTTCGTATTTTCTTTTCTCAATGGTGAACATTTAATGACGGCTAAAAAAGGGAACTTGGGTTGGTCAAAGAAGCCGTTTTTTGTTTTTTCAAAAAAAAAAAAAAAAAAAAAAAAAAAAAAAAAAACTTTTTTTTTCAATTTTTTACCTTTTAAAAATCCAATGAATACCCTATTAATATTCTAATTTTACACACATTTTTACATTTATTTCTACCTCTAAACTCAACAATACTTCTCTTTTTCTATCTATAAAGTTACAAAAATGAATCCTGGTCAACAATTGATCAACTACATGCTTGCCAACCAGCAAAACTAAATACCAAATTCCTCATCTTTCTCTAATCCAACCACACTAATATCCGCAAATTCCATCGCCTTAAACGCCAACCAACTTCCACCATTTGGCTCGTCATACCAAGTCCTTAACCAATTTCCCAAATTAACCATTTGCCAACCAATTTACACCCAGCAACAATCTAGCTCCTCGTACTACTTCTCTCAACTTCAATTATGGCAATAACTTCAACTTCAACAAACCCAAATTTCCTAACAACAATACCAACAAACCCAACCACTATATCAACCCCAATTTTCCGAACAACAATCCCCACAACCCCAACAATCCAAAGTCGTGGGTCCGTCGTCACTCAAAAACGTTGTAAGACTAAAGCCAAGAAACATTGGGCAAAGAAAACCGATATATGTCGTACGTTTTGGAGTCAATACAAAGAGTTAATTTTGGTGGAATGTTACATACTTGTATCCGAGGATCCGAGTGTCAGCTCCGACCAAAACAATGATACGTTCTGGTTCAAAGTTCTCGACAAATACAATCTGCAAGCCAAGAATAATGGTTACAAAGAGCGTACTAAGACCATGTTGACTGGAAATGGGACTCCGATGAACTGTGAAGTCGGGAAGTTTAACTCCTTTATCTAACAAACCGTGAGGCTTAGTGTCGAATATGATGATATGATGACGCGGGTTGAAACTTTGTATAAAGACATCGAGGGGAGAAATTTTGCTCATAAAAAAGCTTGCGCTTTTTTAAAAGATAACCCCAAATGGGAAAATCCCAATTCGTCACAAACAAGAAGAAGCGAGGACGACCAATCGAAAAAGAGCTCGAGCTTTTTGGAGAAGATGTTTTGCCATATCCACCCGACAAAGAACGAAAGTCTAAAGGTCAATGATCTTCAAACTCATCCGCCACTTCGGGTTCACAAGAAATGTTTCACGAAATGAGACTGTGATATGAAGATGGAACAAATGAACCGCGAGACTATGGCGAGGGTTGAATTTCTAAAATCTCAAACATGAGACGAGGACTTGAGGACGTTTGCAATGAGCACCGATGAGATGAATCCGGTGGATGCTGCTACCATCGAGGCTGCCAAAAAAAAATTCAGGGCCAAATATATTTTTTTTCCCAAAACTAGTTTAGTTTATGCGTTTTTTTTATATCTTACTTTTATTTTATGTCTTGTTTTTTAATTTTTTTCTTTTATTAATGAAATTTTAGTTTTAGTTTGACGTGTTATTTTAAGTCACATGATGGCATGATGCTCTACCGGTGGAAAAGTTGGTTGCAAACTTAAGTTGTACTGTATACTTCAAAGTTCAAACCAGTACAAACAAAATTTTCTTTAGACCCCACACCACCCTACCCTACCCTACCCTACCCTACCCTACCCTACCCTACCCCACCTCACCTCTTTTAAACATAGATTCTCTTCACTTCAGTTCTCAAACCTTCAACAAAACACACTCAAACTAGTTACTTCTCCCAACACAAAGCTCTTACTTTTGTACTACACACCACCTTTCACTTTTTCAAACTCCAACAATGACAGACACCACCACCACCACCACCACCACATCTCCACCACTTCCAACCACCACTACCTTAGCTGACGTCATTGAACACCCTGAAAACCCTACTAAAACCCTTTCATCCATACCCTCATTTCAACAAGAAACAACCCAACTCACACAAACACAAAAAAACCAACTTGAAGAACTCAAAACCTTAATCCAACAAGATCCAAACAAACCCACTTCACAAATCACTATTTACAACATACCCATGTTTCAAAATGATCAAACTGACATTATTTTGCTAAAATTCTTACAAGCACGTGATTTCAAAGTTCAAGAAGCTTTTACTATGTTTAAGGATACTTTACAATGGAGGGAGTCTTTTAAGATAGAATCTTTAATGAATGATGAAACTTTTGATGATGTTAGTACTGATTTTGAAAAAGTTGTGTTTAATCATGGTTTTGATAAACAAGGACATCCAGTTTGTTATAATGTGTATGGTGAGTTTGATGATAAAGATTTGTATAAGAAAACATTTTCTGATGGTGAGAAAAGGTTGAGGTTTTTAAGATGGAGGATACAGTTTCTTGAAAAAAGTGTTAGGAAGTTGGATTTTGAGCATGGTGGTGTTAATAGTATTTTTCAGATTAGTGATTTGAAAAACTCGCCTGGACCCGCGAAAAGGGAGCTTAGGTTGGCTACTCAGCAAGCTTTGCAGTTGTTGCAGGATAATTATCCAGAGTTTGTAGCTAAACAGGTGAGTTTGTGAATTTTAATGGTGCTGATTATGGTTTATTATTGAATGTATTTGTTTATAGAATTGAAGTGTTTTTTAGTAGTATATTATTTATTAGGGGTGTTTACTTTAGAGAAAAATAAGTAGTGGTTATTTCAGTTTAGAATAAGGAATCCAGTCACCTGTTTAGATGTGTGTTAATCACATAAGAATGTGACATTTGTTTAGCTTTTTTTTTACCCCGTTCTATGCAACTTATGTATGACTAATATATGTTGCGCTTTTGTTCAACTATAGGTATAATAATCACTCTATACATTAATACATACTACTAAATGTAACAATGTAACATTCTAGGAACAAGAGTAACTAGTAAGTTGTGTACATCGCAAGAAATGTAAAAGCATGTTATGTTTTGGCGTGACTAATCCTAAATAGATGCATATGCACATGACAACCCATAATAATCAATTGAATCTTGTAAGATAGATAACGTCATACTTTTGAACAGAAAGAGAAGATTGCTTACAATTTAGGTTCAAGTTTGTAAATTTTTGTATTTCACCATTCAAACTGTTACTTATGTGTTCTAGATTTATCTTAAAGAGGGCAATTTCAATCTCTTTTTTGTCTGTGTCGACTTGGGTTATGCTTTATCTCAAACGGGTCTAAATCAACAAATTTACCCAGAAATACGTGGTCAAGAAAGTGAGCTTAAAACATAGAAGGTTAATCAAGCAAAAGTCATTCAAACTATGTTTTTAGCAAACCAAGAAATTGACCAAAAAAAGTGATTGTGGGTCACTTGGACCGACTCGTAACTCTTTATGCTTTATCTTTCATGGAACACAAAAAGTCTTATAAAATCTCACTTCTATCAATCATTTGCACGCATAAGCCATTAACCGTTTGTCACAAAGCATTAGCATTGAAATTGGTTAATCTTGATGATTTATTATGAGACATTGTTGAGCCTAGTAAAAGGTTGTGTCTTGGTCTCAGTTTTCCATTTAGTGCAATAATTGTGTGTGTGATTATTGATCTTAAGATTATCTTTGAAGGTTTTTATCAATGTCCCGTGGTGGTATATGGCTTTCTATACAATGATCAGTCCATTCATGACTCAGAGGACCAAGAGCAAGTTTGTCTTTGCTACTCCTGGCAAGACTCCCGAAACCCTTTTCAAGTATGTTCAGCCTTTTCACTATAAAATTCATAACCCAGGGATTAAGTAGCGGATGCATTTCCTACCTGTTTATGTATTGATGGGTCAAATGACATTACCTTTATAGTAATGTATAAAATAAAATATGTTAGCTTTGTAAGAAACTGAAACATGTCAACAGTATTTTTATAATGCAAAAAAGTGAGAAAAACATCTTGAATTACCTTTTCCTAAAACACAAAATATTATTCAATTAATGTTATTTTTGTATATTTATAGATGTGTTTTTAAAACTTTATGGGTCAACCTGATCCGTAGTTTGACCCCAACCTGTCCCATATTGCAACCTCAAGTTTAAGCAAGTTCTTTTTTTTGGTTTTCTCTAAATAGATATGTGAGTCCGGAGCATGTACCAATTCAGTACGGTGGATTGAGTGTAGATTTCTGCGATTGCAACCCGGAATTCACCATTAATGATCCGGCTTCGGTGGTTACAGTCAAACCCGCAACCAAGCAGACTGTGGAGATCATAGTAAATGAGGTACTTATATCATTGCGTTTTGAAATGAGAAGTTCTTTTTAAGAGACTCTCAACCCATTTGACCCGTTTCTTTTCTTTTACTCTTAAATTTGACCTATTTGACATTTTGGTGATAAATCATTGCCTGAAGTCAATTTTGTGTATGTTTGTTGATTCTTGATCCTAATAGTTGGTTAAACTGGTAAAAACAAATTTGCAGAAATGCTTATTCGTGTGGGAGCTACGTGTAGTTGGTTGGGAGGTGAGTTATGGCGCTGAGTACGTACCAAATAATGAAGATCATTACACCATAATCATACAAAAGGCTAAAAAAATGACTCCAACCGATGAACCAGTCATTAGTCACAACTTCAAGATTAGTGAGCTCGGTAAGATACTTCTTACTATTGACAATCCAACCTCAAAGAAGAAAACACTACTCTATAGGTTCAAGGTTTGTCCTCTTTCTGAATAAAGAACATATGTTAGGGAATATGAACGTTGACTGTTTATCTTATGATTATCTATATTATTATTGGTTTGTATGAACTTGGTCCCAGGATGTTAAATTTATGTTCAAAAGGCTTGTAATTTTTGCAGCATTATTATATTTTTTTTCTTTTTGGGCAGACTATTCATGTGTTTATAACTTGACTTTAGTGAACTTGGTTGCTGAAATTCAACTAACCAAGCTAGCCATGGCATGACAATCAATGCACATTTATGAATCATGAACAATTTGTATAAGTGGTTGAATCATGAACAATTTTATAATTAGTGGTTCTGATAATCAAAATATATATTTAAGAATGAGAAGCTTTTGTAAGATTGTTTCGAATAATCAAAACATTCAGTAATGTAAGAAAAGCCAACTCTAGTAGAATCAACTTTGAGCCTTGCGTCATCTATCCAACAATTCAAGGCTTTCAATACACATTTCCATTTCGTTGTCGTGACATTTATCATCAAACAACCGGAAGTGCACCCATGTAGCAGGATTGCAAATTTGTGTCCCCACATACGATCTTTTGATTAAGACATAGTCGTTGGTGAGCTGCAAAACACTTCCTTCATCCCCATCACCTGAGCCATTTTCCAGTCTAAAAAATACATACCAAGATGAAGCTTTATTGCACTTTTTCATCACCCAAATACTCCAATAAAAAGTTTTTGGGTCAAAAGAACTCGTAGCTAGAGAACCTTAGATAATTGTCAGTTCGTGTTTGTCCATCTAGGTTTTGGCAATCTAATCTTACCAAAAGCATGAGTACTCAAATTGAATGTCATTATATGATAATGATGATTAGTATCTGGAGGATAACTAATAATTCTGGAATGTAATGAACCATTGACAAAACATGCTCGTGACTTATATAAGAGGAACATGATCAACAATTTTGAACCATGTCCAGTTTTGCAGAAATCTTTATTTGTGTGGGAGCTACGTGTAGTTGGTTGTGACTTGTGAGGTGAGTTATGGTGCTGAGTATGTACCTAATAAGTCACAGCTTTAAGATCAGTGAACTCGGAATGAACTTGGTTCCAGCTTTTAAATGAATATGTGTGTTGGAGAATGTGGTAGGTTTGGAACATTGACTGTTTATTTTATGTTCGTTTGGTTTATATTTACTTGGTTCCAGGATGTTATATCTATGTTCAAAGCAACCGGCGGGCTGCTGATATTTTTTCAACTGACCAACTTCTATTTCCAGTCCAAACCTCGTTTGCTATTGACTACAGGATCTTAATTAAGTATACTTCTGATACTGTCGTATATCATAGTCTTTTTGTTATACATGAATTAAGCATAAGAGCTAGCTATGACAATCAATGCTCATTAATGAATCATGAACCAATGCCAAATATATTACTGATAAAAGAGTAACAATTAACTTTTAGTGGTGTGTGAGTGAAAAAGTAGACATGGAAAACCTTCCGATCCGTATCTAAATGCATATAGAAATGAATGAGAAGTTTTTTTAAAAAGTGGTTCTGATAATCAAAGTATTCTTTACAGTGAAACAGACCAACTATCTTCTAATCAACTTAAACCCTTTTGAACCACTCAAGGGTGGCCTAGTGGCAAAAGAGCTTGTGAATATCACTCTAAAATGTGTGAGGTCTCAAGTTCAATTCCTGCTAGGTGCAAACAACCTTGAAGTAGCCACGCCAACCTCCTGAAAAGGGAGGCTTTACCTGGTTTGAGTCTGTGTGTTGGTGGGTTCAAACTCCGTTGATTAGTCGGCCAAAAAGGTCGGAAACCATGGTTACCAAAACTTAAACCTTTTGACGACTTGACAAGCGTCATCTATCCAACAATTCAAGGCTTTCAAGACACATTTCCATTTGATCAGAGTAAGATATATCTTCAAACAACTGAAAGTGCAACCGTGTATCAAGATTGTAAAATTTTATCCCGTCATAAGAACTACGTATTGATCAAGATATAGTCGTGGGTAATTAGCTGCAAAACGTTTTTCACATCAGCATCGACTAAGTGATGTTCCATATTAAATAGCACATACCAAGACTCTGCATCATTGTACTTTTTCATCACCCAAATACGATTGTGATGTTCAAAATCATTAGAGATCACAGCTAGAGAATTGTTGGTGGTTTTTAGTACACTTAACCTTTACATCTTTCTGGCAATCTAATCATGCCAAAAATATGAGTAGTTATATTGAACGTCATTATCTAACAACGATCAAAATCTGTTGAAGTATTAACCACCCAATGCAATGCTCCATTGACAAAACATGCTCCTGGCATTATGTGAATAATAGGAGTAGAGGGAGCAGCAATCTCACTCCAAGAATGTGTCTTCACTCTTCATGGAGTAAACCAATGAATGTTTTGCGGATCCTCTATGTGCAGAGTAGGATACTGTCACAATCTTGTAATCATCAGTGATTTGATCATAACCGAAACCGACTGCTAAATATAGTGTTCTAGATCGAATGATATATCAAAGAAGGATGGTTGGGTATGGATAGTTTACGCCTAATTGAAGGGTTCCATAGACTAATGATGTTTTCATCCGGAAATTGAAAACGAACCAAACATATAATTCCATTACATGAATTAACAATTTCATTACAATTGCAAGGAAACTCAAGTGATGGTATCATTGGTATGCTGATTTCTCCGGGTCCATGACACAATGCAAGTCGGTCTTCTGAATACAAAGCGTACAAGTCTTTGTAGTCAAAAAAGCCTTTTGTATGCACTTGTCTAATGAGGACTTTCCGTGAATAATTTTTCGAAGATCTCATAGTGTGCATGCGGATAAAATCAGAGCTAGCACTACACGAATACCATGATTTGAAGAGAGATCTAAAACGAAGGAGGGATTTCGGTGGTAGTCTTACAAATGTTTCATCAATAAGATCATCACACACATAGCATGACATTATGTACTATACTATTTGAATTCTGAAAATAAAATAGTAACGCAAATTTCTAAAAAACAAATAAGAACAACCAGAATACAAATTCACTCACCAGAAAAAGATAAAACAACAAATCTCGTGAAAAGCTGATAGGAATGAGGCAAAGGGCTTATGATTTTTATATATATATATATTATATTATATATATATAGTATATATTATATATATATATATATATATATATATATATATATATATATAATATATTATATATATATATATATATATAGTATATATATTATATATATTATATATATATATATATATATATATATATAGGTTTCCTTATGTGGGGCCGAGCCTGTACTTGAAATTGAGAGTGAGGGTTAGCTGTCAATCTGCCAATTCAATGACGAATAACTGTTACACCATTGTGTTCGAAACTGAGAGCAGGAAAGAAGTTTGATTACGAGGGAATTTAAGCTATTAGTCGTCACTAATTAATTTGGAGTCCCATAGGGGCTTGATGAATTTTATTCTCTAAGACTAAACCATCCAAATGTAATGAAGCACACACTGTGAAGATACCTCTAAAAATTGCAAAAACTTGCTATGATTGTATCTTTATTATAGATTGCCGAAAAAGTATTTGCAGATGAAGTGACCCGACCTCTAACTCTTTTTCTCTGTCACTGGGCTTTATCATCTTGATGATTTTTTTTTTTTTTTTTTTTTTTTTTTTTTTTTTTTTAAAGGCACCATATATTAAAAAGAACAAAGAACTAATACAACAACAACGATTCATTCCTCACAAGACTATTAAAGAGATGGAACCCAAAAACACACCAACGAGTCTTACACAACCAATGGAATAAACCCAACAAAGAAAGACTAAGATCCCAAAACACTAGGACAAAACAACTACAAGACCTGACATAAAACTTCTATTGTCCCATTAATCCAAGTCCCACTAGATATAAAAAACTCTTCATATCAGGAAAGACCAAAATAGCCAATCAACTGACCCATTCTATTTGGAATAAATATAACCCACATAAATGGTGTAAACCAGGTGTTGTTTGCAAAATTACCTACTGCAGCCCTTCTGAACTCTTAAAAATACCTGAACTAATATCTTAAACTGTCATCAGTAAGAACTTGCAAGAAACTGTCGTTGATTTGCACACTCCATAAATTTATTGGCACACTCTAAAATACATGTAAAGCCATTTATACCCTCAAATACCCAAGTGTTATCACTTATCTTTTAAAACTAGCATAAGGGTATAAATGTCACAACACATATTTTTGAGTGTGTCAATCAATTTATAAAGTGTGCAAATCACCTCTCTTAGCAAATAGTCAGAGTTTATTTTGCCTAATCATAGCTATATATGTCTCTGCCTTATCCAGTTTGAACAATATACTTTACAAGAATTATGTAGGTTATTAAAGGCAGAAAAACTAAAAATGTATAATACATACCTAATCACAAAATGTCACAAAACTAGATAGGGTAATAGTTTTTTAAGTTAATTTTGATTGTTTTTTACGTTACCAAATCTTTGTGTATAAGTTCACCGCGTGGTAGCTTTACCCCTCGTCATTCTCCTCTTGAAAATAACTATCATTATTCAACTTGCCTATGTCTAACAATTCAAGGCCCTCAAAACACATTAATTAGCATGGCTTTCTCATGCACATTACCCTGGAATGACCGAATTTGCATATGTGCCGCTAGATTGTAAACTCTTAATCCTGCATTGTGAGTGCTGATCAAGAAATAGCCATTTGTGGATAGTTGTGAAACGCTTTTCACTCACATTTAGTTTTCAATTTAATAAACACATACCAAGATGCAGCATCAATATCATTGTACTCTTTCAACACCAAAATATTCCAACAGCAATCTTTAATGTAGAAATTGCAGCCAGAGAACCATGATGATAAGCTAGATCTCGTGTTGTATCTAGGTTCTGGTAAAATAATCTTTCCAAAAACATGAGTACTAAAATTGAATGTCATTATAAAGTAATGACAACCTAATTCGGGTAAATAGCCATAAACCACCCAGTGTAATGCACCATCGACAAAACACGCTCGTGACATGATACCATAAAACAAAATAGAGGGAGAAGCGCTTTCGCACCAGGACCAGGAGCATGTCTTCATGGAGTAAACCAACGTCTTTTCTACCGATTTACTATATTTAAAGTCGGGAGTTTCCACATTCTTGTAAAAGATTCTCACAAATTTGTAACCATTACCGACTCGATCAAAACCAAAACCGACTATTTTACAAACGGTAAATCATTAAGTGGTAAAAAATATACACCATCACAACGAGAACTTTTTAAACTTTCAGTAGATGGCCCTTCAATTCAATATAATTTCGACATTTTTTAATTTTATTTTATTTTTTCGTTTTTTTATATAGGTATTAAATATTAGACAATACGAAATCACACATGTGATTTATGATTCAAAGTTTTAAAGTGATTTTCATACTATAAATCACATGTGATATCACAAATTACATGTGATTTATCATATTACAAATCAGATGTGATTTTTCAAAGCGTAAATTTTAACACTTACAAAAAAAAAAACGCGAAAAAAGTTCATCTAAAGTATATAGATGTGCCGCTCTAATGAAAGATGATTTTATGTTCGATATGATGGTGTAATTAGTTTTATAAGTATGTTTTAAAAAGAGTTGTTCATCAGTAAAAAAAAAGTTTTTTAACAACAAAATAGTTGTTTATCAGTTAAAAAAACCATTTATTAAAATTGTAATTCATAAAAAATGTTAATTCATCAATAAAAAAAGTTGTTCACCATATGCAATGTTCATCCTTAAAAATACTTGCTAATCAATAAGAATGTTATTCATTAATAAAATGAGTTGGTCATCATAGACGTTGTTTATCAATAAAAATAATTATTTATCAATAAAAAATGTTTCTTATCTAAAACATTTGTTCATCATGCGCGATGTTCTGTATAAAAATAGTTGTTCAAGGTCGTCTCCTATACCATAATTTCAATGTAAACCTCTTAAATACGAAGAATTCGGATATATTTAAAATAAAGCCTCATTGGATATTGCAAAAGATGTTACATCAATATCCGAAAAAACAAGTTGCCATTAGTAGTTCATCTCACAAATATACATGGTGCATAATGTTTATCTTTATTTTAAGCACTTTTGCAAAAACATTTTGGTTAAATCTTAATAATCAGCAGCACTTTTGCAAGAATTTTGGTTAAATCTTAATAATCAGCAGATTAGTATTACATACAATAGCATATAAAAGGTAGTTATTCCAACTAAGATTTTGTGCGATTATGTTGTACTTTTTTATTTCAAGTAAAGTTGCATTGCATAAATTCTGTTATATTAGCTTTAGCCTTTAGATTAGAAAATATACCTCAAATTATTTAGGGTGTCTTTTGAAATATACAACAGTAGCAGTGAGCAGTAGTTGTGAGCGATAGCTGTATCTTTTTATAAAACATTGGGTAATGTAGTTGTACTTGTAATTATAATGTGTAAAATAGCTCATAAATGTTCTACTCTTCTAATTGTTACTTCATGTAGGGTGTGTTTGACACGGAGCGATATGGAGTTTTTTGGAGTTGTGAGAAATGAGCATTTTGGTTTTCAGTAGTCGTTTGGTAAAGGAGCCGTGAGCTTTGCTATTTTTTATGAATGCTCATTTTTCCAATGTTTCTTTAAGAAGCGATGATCGATGAGTTGTGGCTACTGCTCATTGCTCACTCCTATTGCTCATTGCTACTGCTCACCGCTACTTTTAACAAACATACTCGTAGTGTCGAAAAATGAGCATTCTGAAAAATAGATAAAGTTACTTGTTGCTTACCAAACGATCATTAAAAATCATAACGCTCAACACTCACCGCTCATAAATGCTATGCGCCAAACACACCCGTACTAAATTGGGCGGTGTTGGGCCCTTTCTTTGTAAATCTTATATGACACTCACATTATCTATATATACTAATTGTGTTGATGGCTGCAAAAATTAATAAACAATTAATAAATTATAATTTTTTTATGGACTCTTGCCCTTAGCCTCTTATGGGAACCACTTTAGGCCCAGCATGTTTAACTCTTTTGTGAACCACTTTAGGCCCAGTGTAAACAAATAAAGTATGGGTTGGTGGCAACGACTAACTCATTTGGTTTTGCAAGTGTAGACATTAAATATTCCTATTAATAGTAAAAAAAGAGAAACTTACAAAACATACCCTAAACTTCTTAATATTTACAACTTTTTTATTAACAAACTTTATTTATCAAATATCTAACAGACACTTACCTGTTTCTTGAATAAAAAAAATACTGACAAAAAGGCCTCTCGATAACGAACAAAACAAACCCAATATTGATATACTTTTGTCGTACGTACGGTTTTATAAAAAATGTTGATAGTTTTCAAATAAAAGAACTTTTCAAAATGCACCTTTAACCTATCCAGTAACTTTGAAAAATTATCATATTTTTTTTTAAAACTATAAGGGTCAAAATTAGCCCCGCCACAACACACTGGTGCCCGACACAACATTCATTTAAAAAAAAAACGTCGTACGACAACTACAAATATAGCTTGACACAACATTTATTTCAGATAAATACAACACGTGTCGGCAAAAAACGTAATTTGAACCAAAAAATACCGGCAAAAAGGTCTATTGATAACGTACAAAACGAACACAATATTGATATGTTTTTGACATACGTACAATTTTATAAAAAATACCGATTCAGAGAAAGAAGAAGCATGGCATGAGATAGGCTGCGGAAGATTCGATCAAAAAAGTTACGGAAACATACCACGATCTCACAACGAGAAGCCCTGCCCAAACATTATTCGTAAATAATTATGGAAAAAATTGTTCGAAAATTCCCGCTGCAACGCAGCGGGCACCTTCCCACTTGTTATTGACTACTTACAAATGTATACGTATATGGCTAAGTTGTAAAATTTGGAGGCCTTACATGATGAGAGGCTCTCTGCCACTGCACTTCATGCACACCCTTGTAGCCGGGTCTGTTCATCATGCGTGATATTCATTTATAGAAAAGTTGTTCTATCAATAAAAAAAAATGTTTATCAATAAATAAGTTTTTCATCACACACGTCAATAAAATTAGTTGATCATCAACAAAAATAGTTGCTCATCAATGAAAAGCATTGTGCATCATCGATGATGTTTATCAATAAAAAAAGTTGTAAATAAATTGGTGTTTATCATACGCGTTATTTATTAATAAAAGTAGTTGTTTATCAATAAAAATAATTGTTCAGCGTTAACATTGTTTTACGAAATATAGATTTCATTCATCATTAATTTGAAAACATCAACTTCAAAATTAAATTTTAATATTATTTTAAAGAAAAATTGTATATTAAAATTTAATTTTTGATGAAAAAAGTTGATATATCAAATATAGAAAAATAGTGATAAGTAAAGATGAAGAAAAGAAAAGGTTAAAAGCAAAATAATAATAATAATAATAATAATAATAATAATAATAATAATAATAATAATAATAATAATAATAATAAATAAAAAAATTTCGAAAAGTAAAAGAGAGACACTTATCATCATGTGATGACTTTTCAGGACGTAAATTTAGGCAAAAAAACTCAAAAAAAAATTCGTCGAAAGTAGATCATATCGCCTCTTCATTGAAAGATAAAAAAATCTCGTTACGATGGTTTATTTTTCTCGTTTAACGATTTAGCGTTTATAAGATATTTTATTTTAAAAAAAAGTTGAAAATGAGTTTTTTGTTTGATGAAAAAGTGAATGGTTAAGATTTGTTAATTAAATTTTTAAAGAATGTTGATCTTAATTACCCTAAAAGGTAATGTATTTATATAAAATAGGAAAATATAGGCAATACTTTGTTTTAGTATTAACGATTCCATATATAGGAATCGAATTTTTATGAAATGTGTAATCAACTGACATCTAATGTTTAATGATATGTTTCAAAATGAAGGATGAATCAAATACTTTGACGATGCATTTTAGATACTTGAAGGGTACCCGCGCAATTGTGGTGACGTGTACCCGGTGACTATTTTTATAGCGAGTAAATGTTTTTCATCTTAAACCTTTCTTATTTAGCATGTCCCAAATACTTTATAACTTAGTAGATATATATTTTTCAAAAATAAAACGTCTAAATTATTAATAGTGTAAATATTTAGCACTTTTATTTTTGAAATTTTAGCATTAAATTGTTAGTTACTTTTAGTTAGCTTTTTTTTTTTTTTTTTTTTTTTTTTTTATAAATAATTCTATTAAAATATATTATTATTGGAGGAGTTACTATATAGTTTAAATGAGACTTAATATTTTAAATTTACACTAATTTTCTAAATTTTTATTATAATTAAATTAGTAATGTTTTAGGCAAATTACCTGAAATGTATGCAACTTGCCACTTTTTCCCATTGTATGTAGCTTTCTCTTTTTTTCCCACATGTGTCACTAAACTTGCTAAATTCGTCCATTGTGTGTTAGCGTGACTTGATTACCTCGGAGCAGGTTAACCTAACGGTCGTTAGGTTTATCATTGCACCGTTAGTCCTTTAGAGTAACGATCTTATCATGGTTACATACAATGACAAAAAGTAACAAGTAGATGACTTTATTATTTTTAAAATTTCTTGTACGTTTTTTACATGTTCTTTGTACACATTTTATACACGCTTTTATCACACATTTTTAGACACGTTTTTAGCATTTTATACGGATTTTCATACATACATTTGATACAACGTTTTTATGCACGTTTTTATACACACGTTTTTAACACACATTTCTATGCACGTTTGACACACTTTTATAAACACACATTTTACACACGTTTTTATTACACACGTCTTTACGTTTTATACACAGCGTTTTTATACTACACATTTTTACGTTTGTCTTTTTCTTTTTCGTCGTTTTTCTTACGTTTTCTCGGTTTTTTACCTCTCGTAGTTTTTTCCGTTTCGTCGTGTTTTTCGTGGTTTTTGTCCGTTTTTTCGGTTTTGTCCGTTTTTTTCGCGTTTTCGTCCGATTTTAGTTTTCGTCCAGGTTTCACGTTTTCGCCGGGTTTTATGTTTTTGTCAGTTTTTTTACGTTTTGTTATTTTTATGTTCGTCGGATGTTTTTTTTACCTTTTTCAGGTTGTTTTAAGTGTTGTCGTTTTTTTACTTTTTCGTCCGCTTTTATGTTTCGTTAGATTTTTCATTCGTTTTCGCATTTATACGCTTTTGTCAAGTTTTTTACGTTTTCGTGCCGTTTTTTACGTTTTCGTCAGATCTGCCACGTTTCGTTTGTTTTTCACGTTTTGTACCGTTTTTTTACTTTCGTCGGTTTTCATGTTTTCGCGATTTTTTCACGTTTCGTCTATATTTTTTACGTTTTTCAGTTTTTACTTTTTTGTCAGAAAGTGTGAAATAGAGGGACTGAAAACATAAAAAGTACATACGAAAACATAAAAAAAATTTGGCGAAGACGTAAAAAATGACCGAAACGTGAAAAATACGGACGAAAAATTGAAAAAACGTACGAAAACGTTAAAAGACGACGAAAACCGAAAAAATGGATGAAACACCGAGAAACGGGACGAAACGCAAAAAAAAGGACAAAAACTGAAAAAACATACGAACAAGCGTGAAAAAAAAATTGACGAAAAGGTAAAAAAAATAGCAAAAACGTAAAAAAATGGATGAAAATGTTGAAAAGCCGGACGAAAACGTGAAAAACCGACGAAAACCCGAAAACTGACGAAACTCAAAAAAACTGGTCGATAACGTATAAAACGGTGTAGAAACCGTGCCATAAAAACGTGTGTAAAAAAACTGTGTACTAAAATCAACGTGAATAAAAATGGTTACTACCAAATTGTGTGTATGAAAATCCGTATAAAAAACATGCATAATCGTGTATAAAATGTGTGTAAAAAATGTGTGAAAAAACATGTAAAAAACGTACATAATATTTAGAAAATAATAAAAAGCTCATTCTAACTTTTACTTTTTGTCCATGTATGTAACCATTATAAACGATCGTTACTCTAAAGACTAACCCGTGAATGATAAACCTAACGACCGTTGCTCCAGCAGGTGAATCAAGTCACCGCTACACACAATGGACGAATTTAGCAAGTTTAGTGACACATTGGGAAAAAAAAGAGAAAGCTACATACAATGGGAAAAAGTGGCAAGTTGCATACATTTTCAGGTAATTTGCCCTAATGTTTTTTCTCTTAAAATTTTAAGAATTCATTTTATAGGAAATCTACTTTATGATGTAGTATGGACTAGACGAATACCCGCGAAAAAACGACGGTGTATAGCGACATATAATTACATTTGTAAACTTGTGGTTTCGGTGTAACTTTGCGGGTTCAATTATGTAGTCGTTGCAAGAGAGAAAGTTTATGGATTAAAAATGAAAATTATAAAAGTTTGAGGATTAAACTATATTTATACTATTAAATTAGTGGTGGATATTATTACTATTTTTAATTTGTACTCTATGTATAATATAGATGTAACTTAATTATTTTAAAGGGTATTTTGAGAATCAACTTTATTTATTTTTAAGAGATTTTAAATTTTAAAAAATAGGCAAATTTGTTAAGTAGTAAAGATAATTTTCAACAAGAATATAGATTTTCCTTACATTTATAGAAAGAGTATGCAGATTTCTATAAGTAGAAACTCATTAGAATCCCATTATGCTTTAATGAAATGACCCCGTACCACTTTCTGGAACCAGTAATTATTCGAGTTGCTTTATACTATGCAACTATCTTATGTCGAGTTTAGTTTATTACTTTCAAATGTTTTCATGATCAAAATAGAGAAAATGTTCACTAGAGTTGTGCGATTTTTATGCCTGGAAAACATTTATGGGAAAAACTCATTTTATAAGCCTAAAGTCGTGAGCGACTGATATCTTTTCACCATAGTTCTTCAACCCAACACTTCAAGAAGAAAAATTCAGATTTTACACGTTTATTTTTACATGCCTTATGGAGACGTGTACTTTTATTTATACATTTACACACTATAAGATGTGTTTACAATGAACACAATTACAAACGTGTAAAATCATGATTTTATCCATGGGTCTAAGCGCGTGAAAAACTTACACACTTATTAATGTGTAGTAACAAACCATCACACTATCTAACAGGGTAACGCTTCCAAGCGTGTAAAGCTTGTTTATAAAAAGAAGTAAAAGACAAATAGGTGTGGGGAGTATTTTAGGTGATTTGTTAGCATCAACTTTTGACAATATGATTTCTAAACGCTTGTGGGTGTGAATATATTTATATTATTTTTCACACTTTTACATGTGTACTTTAGATTTTTTTTTTTTTTTTTTTTTTTTTCACACTTCTTCATGTGAATATTTAACTATTTTGTCCACATTTCTAAATGTTGAGATATTATTCACGCAACATTTGTCCACACATTAGAGAAGCATGACTTTGATATTTTTAAACATTGAAACGCGTGTTTTTTCAAGCTCAAAAAATTATAGAATTTAACAATTTGTTGTATGTGAAAATTTTGGCTAGTCTATTGCTTTTTGCTTTTAGGGATGTTACACACAACTTTAAAGGGTTCGAAATATAAAATTTTAGGTGGAGTTCTTCTATAACTGCAATCGATCAAAAATGTGTTCGAATTTGTGAAATGGTTGATCCTAACAAATATTACACGTATAAACCACCCGAAAACCAAGTTATATACTTATATATATAAACATGATTTGCTATGAATACAATCTATTTTTCACGTTCTCTCACAAAGTATTTTAAGGAACACTAATTATATGTGCTCGCTCAAGAAGCTCAAGTGCATATTTCCTTCGAGTAAGAAACATCCTTTGTAGTATCTAATGTTTGATGTAAGGGGAAAGGTAAAGGAATTAAGGAATGATGTGTTGGAGTAGAAGTACTTGCCTTTTGGTGCTTGGTAGGAAAGTAATGATCTTATAACCATGTTCGAACAAGTTAAACCTCTGACGGTCATTGTAAATGTATTTTGGTACTCAAACCTTTTTAAGTTAATTCAACTTTTTGTTGTGTATGTGAAAGTGTTAAAAACAAGTATTGTGAAATGAGTAAAAAGGAGTGTTTGGGTTAAGACCCATGTCTTAGTAAATTTGAGCTTCTGAGCGCTTTTGATGTTAAATTTGTGCGTAAACATAAAACATATGATGTGTGAAATGTATGTTTAAAGTTTGAAGAATCTCTGAGGCTTGTTAGTCCAGTTTTCGGAAAATGTGGTTTTGAACTTCAACATGTGTTACGGCGTATAGGGGTCCAATTGTAAATTTTTTGGGGGGCGTTTCAACCATGACCCGTGTTAGTAACGGGAATAAAAGCCCATCAGTAACACGAACAGATGGATATACAATATTTAAATTTATTGAACATAAAGTAAGGTGAGATGATGCACCTTTGTCCATGTTCGAGGTGAGTCATGTAAAATCATAGTACTAAACGCATTGGGAAGAAGCGTTGCTTGACCATTGGAACCACTAGAAGTCGTGACAAAATTACTAACACATTTTCCCCCTTTTTCCTGTCGAAAATAACAGCCACCATCACCATAATTTCGTGGTGTTCTGGTGGTGTTAATTTACTTGTTTTGCTTGTTCTTTTACCTATTGTTGAAAGGTGTTAAGCACAAGTTTGGTGGTAAGGATTAGCAACCCGGTTTCAATCAAAGTGTTGGTGTGGATCAATCTATAGAGAGTATTTGTTTTGGAAACCTAGTTGTTGGTCGTGTCATGATTGGTAATGGTATAACTCAGGTTTAGGATTAGTGTTCTTGAACAATTGGTTTTGATCATATCACAAGAGTAGGTATGTTAATTCTCATTATCATGTTTATAAGTATATAATTACTTTGTGATTGTATGTGTTATATTTTGATTGCTCAACATGGATACGTAATATATCATTTCATGGAAATCGTAATATATAAATGTTTAATATTTTTTTTACCATTCTTCCGCTTTGATTAAGATACTTGTATTTGTATGTTCAAATGAATTTTCAAAGATTACACAATTTTCCATCAAAAATCCCATCCGTATTATTGAATATATCATGACAAATTGACAATAGATAGTTTACGATGAAGCAACCTACAAGTAAATTAAAGTAATGGGATATCAATCCTGAATTATATGTCGACAAGTATTTTAAGGAACACCGATTAAATCATTTCTGCGATTCCTAGTCAATTAAATAATGACAAAAATTAATGTGGAGGTAGAGAAAAAGGTGCTTTTCAACCCTACAAATACATGACCATGGTTTATTTCTTCTTCAAACTCAAGTGACCTAGAAACTTTTTTTTTTTTTTTCTTCTTTTTTTTTTTTTTTTTAACAAACTGCAATCTTTCTTGAGCAAGTTTTTTAGTTTTCACACGTTCGTTGTATATAGGGGAGAATTAATGGCAAGATTAACTTCAGATCATCCCCTGGTGTTAGGGAGGGTAGTCGGAGATGTAGTCGACCCTTTTGTTCCTAGTGTGAATATGTGTATAATGTATAAGGACTCATCAAACCAAGTGTACAATGGGCATGAGAGACTCCCTTCTTCTGTCACTAGTAAACCTCGGGTTGATATTCACGGTGGTGATTTGAGATCCTTCTTTGTACTGGTATACTACTTAAGTAAACTTTCATAACTCGTGATGCTTAAACAATTTCATGTTTTACTATAGTATTTAACACTTTGTTTCAAACTAATAAACCTTTTATCGTTTTTAGAAGTTCAATAGTTGTAAGTTGTAACTAGCTAGCTTATAAGAAATATTAGGTGATAAAAACTTAAAAAGAATTACAAGTAAGACAACATCCCTTATTGTTTTTTTTATTGATCATTTAACTCAAGTTATTTAATTATTATTTTATGTATGTTTCAAAATTAGCCCATGACATCTTAGTGAGATTCTTGATTACCAATGCGGCATTACTAATCCTTTACTTTGATACTTGATTCTCATTTTGCGTCAATTATCTTAAATTTTCAGATAATGATAGACCCGGATACTCCTGGTCCTAGTGATCCATATCTCAGGGAGCACTTGCACTGGTATTACTATTAGTATAATTTAATCTATTTATTATAAACCAATTAAGCTTGTTTTTATAATGTTTTCTTGATTTATTTTCTTAATTAATAATCAACCTTGAACCCTATTTAATTATTAAAAACCAAACATGTATCCATTTGTTAGCTCACAAATATTTAGCTTCTCAAGGAACTGGAAACAATTACTGATCAAACATCATTGGTTTTCAATTCTGAAGCTCCATTTAGCATGGCTGTTTGGAAAGTCGTTTAACAAGAGGTTAAAATCATGCATTAAGAACTTTAGGATGACACATTTTCGATTCTAGGTTTTATATAGTGCATTAATGTTTAGCAATGGCGAATAGTTCATTTTATTATCTGGTCGGTCATCCCGTTATTTTATCTAGGCTTCCATTTTTCTCCTATAAATTTAAAAGTTCGTTATGCACGTCATGCGAATTTAATACTAAACTTTGTTGGTTAATTAACATAACATTCGTCCAAATAGTCTTAATGAATGCAAAACTAAATGTGACGCTTTTGATTAATTCACTTGAAAAATGATCACAACTTACCAAAGTGTATACCAACACAAACAATTTATATATGTGTGTTAGCTTTCATGAAAACTATTAAACCGATTTAACTTGAACGAACATAACAAAGTGATTACTTCACTCTTGGTGCCATCATCATATTTCATAGTCAAGTGAGTTTTCCTTTAAGAGAGAGGCTTTACTCGGTATGAGTTGGTGTGACAATAAACTCGAACATAACAAATTTAGTTGTTATGTGTACTTTCCAATCTAATTTCTTGCTAGCTGTATTGTAATAAAAGATTTGCTGTTAAAACACTTATTTGACCATTTATAAGCTTACTCCAACCATCCATATGCCGACATATAAAGCTGAGAAAATAAAGAAGAAGTTCTAGATAAAGCTAGTAAAATGTATAATGTAAATATTACTTGGCAAACTTAAGTGAACTTGACACTTGCCTTCTTTTTTTCTTTCTTATTCAGGATGGTCACAGACATCCCAGGCACCACTGACTCCTCTTTTGGTAAATTCTTCTTTTTCTTCATTCAAACATGCTTTATTTATTCCACTACTATTTACAAAGAACGTTAATTGAGAAGTAAGCGTTGTATACTTGTATATAACATTTCAAGAGCAAGCATCAAAACTGGTCTTTTCAAAAAGAAATTAGATGCACTCTAAAAGCAACATCAATAAAGGGTACACTGGTCTTTTCAAGGCCCATGCAAATAGAGGAACAGTTCCATTTCCACACATGCCTATTGACTCATCCATTTAATTGTAAGAGGCGTGTGTGTAGTGAGTAAGGAAACTTACTCATTCAGGCCCCAACGGGTGGCACATCATCTTAACAAACCTCCCCTTACAACCCCCTTTACTCACAACTAACTACAACTTACTCATTTGGGCCCCACCACTTACACCTCTANTGAAAAGTCAAGTATACACAAAATCCTAAGAGATTGCTAACAAATACTTACGTGCGGGGAGGAGATGAGGACACGTCCTTTTCATTCTCAGCCATGGATGCGTCTCCTCCAGACTTCTCAGCATCCTCCCTACGGACAAGAAGAAACAAAGTTGGAATAAACTATAACTTAACGAAAGTTTATAACAAATGTCAGATTTTTCTCTTCGTCGTGCAGACGAGTAAGGAGGACATGAGGAGCTATGAGGAGCATATGGGGGTGTGGTGGCTAGGCATGAGTAGCTGCCAGCGCATGGAATTGGCGAGCTATGAGTAAGCCACACCCACCCCTCTAACAGGTTACATAAACATTCTTAAACCAAAATTGAGAAGCAAGCGTTGGTATATATAACATTTCAAGAGCAAGCAAGAGTAGTAACAAACGTGTATATGAGTGTTGTGAAAACTTTAATAACTTAAACTCAAGACATTATGTTAGTTTAAAACAAGCTAATATATGAACCTAATAAGAGACCTAATACTTAAATAACTTATACAGTGCATGCACTGTACAAGTTATTTAAGCATTAAATCTTTTATTAGGTCCCTATATTAGGTCTATTAATCATTTCTCTTTAAACAAGGTTCACCTATTTCATAAAACCATATCAAGGCTAAACTAGTATTTTTTATTTTTTTATTTTTATTTTTTTTAAAAAAAGGACTGATTGCACATATATAGTTGAACAATTTTATGTGATTTTCTTAGGAAATGAGGTGGTGAGCTATGAGATGCCTAGGCCAAACATTGGCATCCACAGGTACTTTGAATCTTTTATCGAGCATTGTTGGTTTTGAATTTTGATATATATTGGATATCTTTAACCTACTAGTTTATTGGTGTCTTTATGTAGGTACGTTTTCTTGCTTTTTAAGCAAAAAGGAAGACAAACTGTGAGTTGCCCATCTTCAAGAGGTATGTTTAACACTAGAAGCTTTGCTCGTGAGAATGACCTTGGTTTACCTGTTGCTGCTAACTTCTTCAATTGTCAAAGAGAAACAGCTGCCAGAAGACGATAGATCTTTCGAATATAAGCATTAAGTGAATAAAGAACAAGACCATTGTTGGTGATAATGTAATTTCATGTGATATGTGATTAAGCGCAATGGCGGAGCTAGAAAAATTTCCGTAGGATGGCCGAAACAATTTTTTTCGGGAAATACATTAAATGGGAGGGCCGAAATAAATTTTTTTCCGAAAATACACATGAAATCGCAAATAAATACATTAACGGGCTTGGACTTAGGGGGGGCGGGACCCTCCCCGGTCCTCACATAGCTCCGCCCATGATTAAGCGCATAACATTTTCGAGTGAACGAGATTGTGTGGTTGTGTTTTAGTTGTAATTTGGTGTATTTTATATCAGCAAGAGTTGCTAAATTGGTTTCCTGCATGCAAAAACGACCCTTCATACAATCATACTCCTTTAAAGCTTTGCTTTAATGTGGTTGTTCAAATAACATGTTGGGTCATTTAGCTTTTCGGGAACATAGTTTGTTTTGATGCCAGAGCTAGGAAGGACACTCTCGGAGCTGAGATAAAGGGTCTATTAATTGTATGGGCGCGCTGATTAATCATAATTAAGAATTAACTTATAAAACAATTACTAGTTAACTACAAAACTATACAATCCAGATGATTAAAAAACATCATTCAGTGGCCGGTGATAAAATAAATTGCTACGTATCTGGTGTATTATATGCTCTAGCTATTTGGTCATAAGTTTTGACCCAGCAATGCAAGTTGGCTAGGGCAAGTTGGCCGATTTCATCATTGCCTAAAACAACCATCACCGATCCAATGGTTGTTACAGTTATCATTAATGAATCAAATAAACAACCTTATCAATTAAATATATATGAATGTTATCAATACATAAATTTTAAACAGTTCCGTCATGAATTGTTAATCTTCAAGGTATGTTTTTTATTTCAACTTATTCGTATTTCTTCAAAATACATTAATGTTTTAATAATCATAAAAACTTTAAGGGATTTGGTCGAAGAATAGCAATGTATTTTTTCAAATGTACCGATCTAGTACGTGAACTTTTTTTAAGCTGTAGAAATGTAACGAACTTTCATAAGTGTTCCAATTCGGTACGTGATGATGACGTGTTATACCTGAAAGTCTGACATGTGGCACCATTTATAACATGACACGTCATCTTCACGTACCAAATTGGAACAGTTATGAAAGTTCGTTACATTTTTACAATCTAAAAAAGTTCACGTACTAGATCGATACATTTGAAAAAGTACATTACTATTCTTCGACCAAATCCCAAACTTTAAATCCCGAAATCATAAATCATCTGTTAAACTTTTTTATTATTCAAAAGTTTAAACAATTGAACAACACTTTTAAATTTGTATATAATTTAATTGCAGTTTTTGTTTCATGAATTAAAGATTTTCTATTATTATTATTATTATTATTATTATTATTATACGATTATATTAGTCCAAAATTCTGGATTTTAACTTGAAAAGCTCCACTTAAAAGAGCAAGGCTTATCTACATTTTATAGTTTTAAGTTTAGAAACGTATGAAATGGATCCACTAAGAAGCAAATAAAATAAAAGAAATGATAAATGTTTTCAGCCACACATTTCAAATGAAAAAAGAGAATTTCATGGAGATGCATCTATTTTTATAGGTGTATCTGAAATGTGCAGCTGTGGTTATTTCTCATTCTTCTCATTTTACTTTTATTTCTTATTTGATCCTTACTCTAGAAGCGTAATGTCAGTGGATCACTTATTTATGCACTTGTCGTCGCTAAAAGTGTGTTTTAATTTACGTTAACTCCAAATTTATATATGATTGTTCAAACTAATTTTAAAAATATACAAAAATTTTGTTGACAGAATTACTATTTTAATAAATTATAAAAATTATTTTGGTAGATAAAATGTGTTTAAGTGTAAAGGTAGTTAATTATGTATCGTCGATAATTTCACATTTGAACTTGCGTAATTCAAAAGACCGGCGTTATTCCTTATACGCGCTATGAATATCATTGAATGAAGTACTTAAGTTGGATCCTAAAGATAACTCAAATTATGTTATGATTCGTAACATACCTAATAACATCCAAGACTATTCAAGTTGTTTATATGAAATCATTGCAAGCTACTTCACGATGCTTGGGAACAATTCGAGAACCTTTAAGTTATATCCTTAGCACAATCTGAATCTGAACGCGTTTCTCATGGCCAAAACTTATACACTCATCAAACAAAACTTAAATAAATGCTTATAAATTTTAACATGTAATTAAGTTGTAATTAAGATTCGAGATTTCTTTATATGTGTTTTCTGATAACAGTTATTGATCTTTATATTCCCATCACCAAATACCTCAGAAGTGCATTTATGTTATTGCAGTGTGGGTCATGGTTGGTTAACTCTTTATCATTTATAGCAAAAATGGTTTAGTTGGTAAAATCTTTGGGATTTGGTAATTAAACAAAACTTAGTACTCGTATCCAAGAAGAGTCTTTTGGTTTCAAACATAACATACCTTTCCCCAGTCCAAACTGTCTTCCACCAGATCCTAAAACCATTTATTAGTGTACTTTCTTAACGACCCCCAGATCTTAACAACCATTCCTTAGTGGAGGATCAAGACTACATTTTTGATAGAGTTTGGAAACAATTTGAGAACACTTACCATTTATAACATGTCATATACATGTTGTCATTATCTTATGTTTTGAATCTGAATCTGAAGTTTTTCCTTAGCAGAGGATTAAGACTATATTTCTGATAGATTTTGGAAACAATTCGAACACGTTGCGGAACACAAACAAAATCATCAAACATTGAGAATTCTAAACATACATAACTTTCGATTTCTATTGCAGTTTCCATTGTTACACTTCTAGGAGAGTAGGTATAGGGGTATTGACATATAAGCCAACTAAGGAGAGATAATTAGTAAACGACACATATACTAATAATAATAATAATAATATCGTATGAGTAAGAATATGAGAAGGTAGATGAAATCGGGTTATTTCATCATGGAACAAAGACTTTAAAACATATTAGTGATATCCCAAAGTGTGTGTCCGGAAAGAGTGTTTTAAAGAATGCAACCTTTCTCCAAGGCTAAGCCTATCTATCCGAGTGTGATTCAACGAGTACCCAAGTATCCAGAAGATGCTTTGAGGTTTCGAGATGCAAAACATCTTAATTAGACGATGTGTTCTAGCACTGTTATAACTAGTTTCATTATGATCTTTTTGGTTTATGGTCGTAAACCATTGGTATATCAAATCATCTCGACTGAGCTGTTTAACATCTTTTGTATAACAATTTCATTTTGACTGTTCTGTTTAGCATCTTTTGTATATCAATATTATCTCGACTGATTTGTTTAACATCTCTTGTATATTAATATCATCATGACTGGTTTGTTTAACATCTCTTGTATATCAATATCATCTTGACTGATCTGTTTAATATCTATTTTAAATCAATATCATCTCGACTGATCTGTTTAAAATCTCTTGCATATCAATATCATCTTGATTGAGCTGCGAATTGTCGATTCCCTAACAACCTTAATTCACTAAATCGATTCTCTTCAACTAAATCGTGTGGCTTGGCATCTAATCTGCTAATTCACATTGTTTATTGGGTTGTCGATTCATTATTAGGTTTTTTAAATTCGCTCTTGTGTGCGATTGGATCCCTATCGAGCTGCTGTCTATCGTTTTTTTTAGGGTATAATCGTTTATTATCTATTAAATCGTTCAATATCATTCTTGCTATGGGTTGAGTTGATTTGATTACTGCTTATAAACCCTAAGCGATTAGGGTTTTATCTTTACGTATTGGTTGTCTATGTTCTTCTTTGTTTGAGGTTTACTGTTCATGGGTAGTAGGGAGATGAGTAATACGCATCAGTCGCAGGGTAACAAGGGTGGTAGTCCGGTTATTGGTCAAGTCGAAGGTGTGTCTGTTACGCACCAAACGAGTTCTACTGGTGGGAATGGGAATGCTAATGGAGATGGTAAGGATTCTAATGACGTCAATTCACATAGTTTGCCTAAGCTCTCATACGCCTCGATGTTTAAATCAACCAATGCTTTCAAATCGGTAAATATATGTGAGCTCCGTAATGAGGAGCGAGTGGTAGGTGCTCACGTTGCTATTCCTTTAAAAGAGATTGAGGATGTTTCAGCGAGGTTTGCGAACACTCTGTATGGGTATTTTATTGGGAAGAGACTTGCTTTTCCTATAGTAGAGAATTACGTTAAGAATACATGGGCAAAGTTTGGGCTGGAACGTGTTATGTTGAACAATGGATTCTTTTTGTTTCAATTCTCTACTAAGGAGGGTATGGATAAAGTGTTAGAGTCGGGGCCATGGTTGATTCGCTCGATGCCTATTTTTCTTAATGTTTGGTCCCCTAATACTACGCTTGTTAAGGAGGAAGTTACTTCAGCTCCCGTCTGGCTGAAATTACATAATGTTCCACTTGTTGCTTATACGGAAGTTGGATTGAGTTTGATTACGACTCAACTTGGTAAGCCTATTATGTTGGATTCCCATACTAGTACTATGTGTGTTAAATCTTGGGGTCAGAATTCATACGCGCGTGCTCTTGTTGAAGTATCATCTCTTGCCGCGTTAATGGATCATGTGGTGGTGGCTATTCCATTTTCTAATGGCCAAGGTCATTCTTTGGCGCGCGTTGATGTTGAGTATGAATGGAAGCCGCCTCGATGTGCCTCATGCAAGATTTTTGACCATATCGATGATGCATGCCCTAAGAATGCTAAACAACATAGCACTCAGACTAATGTTGATAAGGATGGATTTGTGGAAACTACTAAACGGAACGGTAAGGGTAAGGGGCCCACTCATGAGAAGGTTATTGATGGAGTTCGTTTTTCGAAACCGAGGGTCACATTGAATTATCGTTGGCAGCCAGTTTCGAAAAAGAAAGTGGGGTCCGATGGAACGTCGTCTTCAAAAGGTAATGGTACTAACAACAATGCTAGTGGTCCTAATTTGCATGCTGCGCAAGATCCGGTTAATCAAGCGAAAAGTGATGTGCATACTTCTAATAAGTATATTCATGATGATCTAAGTGATATCGTCACTAAGAATCCATTTGGTTCGCTTATGGATGAGGTGACCAATTCTGAAATGGGGCCTGAGGTTGGGGTGACACAAGGGGAGCAAAGCAGTCATGTTATGGAGATTGATAGTGACAATGAGGTTGATGAGTCTATTGAGGTTGGTAAACCAAGTACCCCTATCGTCGAGAAAATTGATAAGCTTGAAAAGCTCATTATTGATGGGATAGGAACGCTTGTGGATGATAATGGGAAACCTGTTCCGGTGGTTGAGGGGATTAAGAAGGGTAATCCTTTCTCTAAGGTAGGTAATGTGGTTGTATCTGATAGTGATGATGAGGTTCTTGAGCCAGACGATCCTATGAGTAGTTACCTGTCATCAGCTGGAGGACAAAACGAGCTTGAAGGTTATTTTTCTGATGATTACGCTGCCCAGGTTCTTGATTTACCTGGGCAATTGGAGGAATTTAACAAGATGTTTGATTTTAAGGTCCAAGGCAAGTCGAGGAAGTAATATGCGATGTTGATTCGTGCATGTTTTTTCTTTCATGGTTGTTCTAGTTTTTCGTAGCTAGTTGTTCATTTATGGCATGTCATAAATGTTCTAGTGGTTGTTCAAGCGTTTGCTTGAGGTTAATGTGGTACTTCAGCCACATTCCATTGTACTTTAAAAGTTTATTTGGTTAATATATTTTACCAGGGTGGAGATCCCTTTACCCAAAAATCTTGATTGAGCTGTTTAACATCTCTTTTATATCAGTATCATCTCGACTGATCTGTTTAACATATTTTGTATATCAAAATATTTTTAATATCAATATCATCTCGACTAATCTGTTTAACATCTCTTGTATATCAATATCATCTCAACTGATCTGTTTAACATCTCTTGTTTATCAATATCATCATGGTGTACGGTAAGATCGCTCTCGTGAAGAATTTTGAAGAAATGAGGTTGTGTATTCCATCAAAAGATTTGAGTTATCTTGTATGTCAATACATGGACAACCTCGTTTCATCAAAGAAACTTTTTAGCAAAGGCTGTAACCCTTTGGGAATTTTTGGTGACAATTCTTTTCCCTAATCGATTTTCAAATCTATTCGTCCCTGCCTCTAAATCATAAATGATTAATGATTTGCATTGCATGGTTTGTATTAATATTCTTTATTAATTCATTTCTATGTATTGTTCCATTTATTGATTTAGTCTTAGGTCGGTGGTTTTTTGTTGTTGTGTGGTGTGTGTATGTTTGTGTATGCGTGTTAGGTTTTCAACTAGAATCGTTTTTGAGTTTATTATTATTGGTGTGTTCTATCATCCTTATTACTACTCATTGATAACGTATAATATGTGTGGAAAACTAGAAGGGGGGTTGAATAGTTTACCAGCTTTTTACGTTAATTACTTTTGCAATATATCGTTTTAGTATAAAATTATACTGACGTTTGCTTTATTTATGAAGTGGATGTACTTTGAAGAATCAAGATAATATATAAACACACAACATATATAAGTAAAGCATGCAATAAAGAGATAGAACGATTCAAACCACAACAACGATTGTTTATCGTGTTCGGTACAAGGCCTCACTTGTCCTTTGCCATACGCCAGCCCCGAGATCCAACTCGAGAGTTTTCCAAGCACTATCAACAAACTTCCTTCTCGGTGGAGAAACCTTTCACACGTCGCTTACACTTTATCGGTACTACAGCTATAATTACCGAGTTCTAGTTCGGAGGTAGAACCAACCTAAAGTTGCCTATCCTTTTAACCGACACAAGCTAGGATGTCGAGTTCTTACAAGTACAACCACTCCCGATAGTTCTTTTACAAGGGTACAAAACTCCCGACTCACTAAGTTATTTGAGGCCTAAAATACTCAACGATCACTTGACACATACATATGAAGTATAGAAATACCAAAGCTATACTAAACTCAAGTAACAAGTCTTGCAACTTCTTGTTGAATACTTGTAACTCCTTCTTTGATCTGTGAACATCTTGGCACGATGAGATATCACACAAGATCAAAATGATTCCTTGGTTAGTTGAGAGGATATGTGAATATATATGGCTCATAAGTGATACGGATTTTCTGCAATTGACTTGTATCTTATACTACACAAGATGTCTAGCGTCTGAGCGGATTTGGCGGAACCGTTACGAAGGCCCGCCCGTTGAACTGAGGTCCGCAGGTCTGCTGAACTCCAACCTTGCACACAACAAGTAAATCCCCTACAAATACAAGTGTCAAGTCACATCACAATATGGTACTGCTGTGACTCCATGAAAGACTGTCTTCCATGCAATCATCAACTAAAGAGAAGTCCAACACGAACAATGTACTTATATCCATGTGTAATGATGAGAGTTGGACATAAATATGATGATACACAATATACAGATGATGGCAAAAGGATTATTACACACAATATAACTTATGAAGATGTATGACTCATTACATATGATGTGACAAACACAGTTCAATTCAGCAGAACTCAAGTTCATTACCAATGTACATTAATCCTACATGCTACTCATACTTGACTTAAAACTTATGGCAAGTCAAACACAACATGTTCACTTAAATAGCATCAAGGACAAGTTAGTTAAGAGCAATGTCTGTGACAATACAGCTAGACATTTAGGATACTTAGCCAAGTAAAGCTAATCAAGAACAAATCCAAGTGCTGCAAGCAGATTTAAGGGCACACACATGAATGCTTGATGCGACATACTTAATCAAGTCAATCACCATCAATATTGAACAGCTAGACTTCATCCTAACCACATAGCCATATAGAGGACTTCAATACTTGAGTGAGCAACACTATAAAAGACCAAGTCACTCAATTTAGCTATGCATTTGTTCATGTCAAGTTAAACATAAAATACATTTATGAAAGCTAATTCTAAAGCTTTCTTTAAACAAATAAAACAAGTTCATGTTTAAATAGAAATGAAAGCTTTAGTTATATAAGACTTAGAAACTAAAGTGATGTTTTATTACAAGCTAAAGTTTGTACTTTGTCATTAACAAAACTTAGCAAAGATCGTTAAAATATAAATAACGTTTTTAGGCGATATTTGTATTAACAATATGGCCACTTGAAATAATATTATACTTTTGATTGATTCATTGGTGAACCACTTGCTTTCATTCGTTGCTATTATCATAAAGGTTTTATTTACTTGTTTATTGCAGTTTGTGGGGTTGTTGAGAAATTGTATCATGTGGTTCAGACTGTGATTACATGGTTTAAGTATAAAGAGTGGCTTTTGGATTCGGGATGGAGGAACAATAATCATAAGAAGAAGAAGACTAGTATTGATCAACATGTTAGTAGTATGGTTAACCATGATGTTTCTGTTGAGGATGTCACGAGTGATATGGTTAACCATGATGTTTTCATTGATGCTAGATCAATGATATAGAAAGCAAAATGTTTGAGGGTAAGCTTGTGTCAATAGGCGATGACAGAGTACCTTTAAAACCTGTGAACGTTGATAGTCAAGCTACTGTGGAGCCATTTCTAAGCTTGCTTGGATCGTTTGGTTCCCCTAATACGTCCGCTAAAGTGGATAATGCTAGTGATAAATCTAATAGTACGGTGCTTGGGTCATATGTTGATCGTCTTAATGGTGATCCGAGTAATAAAATTGCCAATTTTTGCACCTTAATCGCCCCACTGGTAATGGAGCTAATGTTACATTTTCTAAATGTTAGTCCTACATGTTAAGGAGCATTTCGAGAAAATTGTTTATTGTTTCTCTCTGGGTAAAGAGTTGCTATCATGTGGTTGAAAACTATGTAAAGAATGCATGGAGTAGATTTGGTCTTGTTCGCTCTATGATGAACTCAAAAGGTATTTTCTTCTTCAAACTTAATTCTAATACTGGTATGGAATCAATACTTGAGAATGGTCCATGGATGATATGTAATGTTCCATTGATTCTTCGCAAGTGGTCTTCTTTAATGAATGTTTCTAAGGAAGACTTGAAGAGTGTACCAGTTTGGGTTAAACTTCATGATGTGTCAATCACGACAATCGCGAATAGATGGATTTAGTGCTAGTTCTACAAAAATTGGTACCCGATTGATGTTAGATACGTATACAGCTTTAATGTGTATGGAATCTTGGGGTCGGTCCAGTTTCACAAGAGCAATGATAGATCTTCATGTTGATGTTGAGTTAAAAGACACGCTTGTGGCGGCAGTGCCTAAAATTGAAGGTAATGATTATATTTTGCATTCAATTCGTGTTGAGCATGAGTGGGGCCAATGTCCTCAGAAGATTGTATCTGGTATGAATGAGAAGACGCAAAGACAAACTATTAGATGTTTTCCTGTTGGTCCTAAGTCTCGATTTGTCTACAGACATGTAACTGCAAAAAAGACAGAAAATAAGTAGACTAAACCGAAAGGTATGCATTCTAATATGGCTGGGGATAGTATTAAATCTGGTTCGAAACCTATGGGTGATGTGGCTAATTCAAGTGGTACGAAAATTATGACATCAAATCCTACTGATGTTCTTAATATGGTTGAAAAGGATGTTGAGACTATTCCTAGTGATTCAGTAAATTCGAAAGGTGGCGAGGGAATGTAGGTTATATTAAAGTTGTTAACTTGGATAATGAGGATACTGATAACGAGATTGAAGTGGAAGGGGATGATAATGATACCGCGAGATTTATTGCATTGACAAGTTCAAAGGCTACGAAATACTCAAAAAGCGCAGGTGGAATCGGGATGAAGAGCTTATACGAGCGTTGGAAGAAGACTATAATGATAACCCTTATGATGATGATGAGTGTGAAGATTTAACGAAAGAGCAATTAGCTTTCTGTGAGGCTTATGATATTAAGGTTCATGGTCATCGTAAGTAGCTTTTTTAGCAGTTTTTCATAAGATTAGTTTTTATTTCTTATATGATTGGTTTAGTTTGAAGCACAAATGGAGTGTTTGTATTTAGCCTATGAACTGCGCTGAGATGTGAGATTCACTCACATCCTATATACTTGACTGTTTTTTTTTTGAGTAATAAATTTATCGGGTGAAACAACCTTTTACACACACACACACAACTCATTTCGTCAAAATTCTCCATGAGAGCCTCCTAACCCTACACCAATGGTTTACGATGATTCTACGATCTCGTACCTTTAGGACTTGATTTTGTCAAAGAACGAAAATGAACGGACTCCCACACGCATCCAACGATACTTTCGAATTTGACACCTTAAAACGCCATCAAATCTAACTTATTAGTAACACTTTTTAAAAAGTGCGGATAAAATCAGAATTTTTGGATATTGTAAAAAAAATATATATATGTGTCATGAAAGGTGGGGTGAGCATCGGGCCGGAACCGACTCATCCCGACCCGAAACCGACAGTCCCGAAAACCGATTAACTAGAAAATCAAAACCGAGTCCCGACCCGACTAGTCTCGACAGTCTCGAAAATCATTCGGTCAGGGTCGGTTTGGTCTGTTTAGTCGGTATATTGCTTTGTTTTTCGGTTTTTGTCCCGTCCCGACAGTCCCGAAAACGTATTAGCTGAAAAACTAAAACCGAGTCCCGACCCGAGTAGCTCGGTTTCCAGACAGGTTTTTTCGGGATTTCTGGATTCAGTCGGGATTGCTCATCCCTAATGAAAGGTAAAAAAATTATCCTTGCAATTTTTTTTTTTTTTTTTTTTTTTATCATTATANGGAATTAGTGGCATCTTTTTCTAACTTTTGTTGATATTTATATAGTTTTGTGACATTTTTGACTTTTAGTGACACCATTTTTTTGTCATTATAGGACAATTTTCTTATAGTAACTGGTTTTCAAACTAATAAAATATATATATATATTAAAATATTTATATAATTAAACAAAATTTTAAATAAACGTTTTTATTTAATTTTGAAAGATACTTATAGCGACGACGACACATGCTATTGCTAAAGGTTAGTGGACCCCACTTGGTTAAGCGTTGGAGTTGAATTTTCATGGGCCCCACATGTCGTCGTTAAAAGCGTTGACTCGTCACCAAAAGTTAGCAACGGACCTACCGTGTAGACACTTTGGCGAGACATGTCGTCTCTAAAATCTTTAGCGACGACAAAAGTGGACTTTGCGATGACTTCTATCGTCGCTAAAAGTTGAAATTCTTGTAGTCTCCTATCTAGTTTCAAGCTATGTGTCTTTTTTATTAGAATTCCGCTGTGGAAAACGGATAACATGAACGTATTTTACCAATTTTTAAGCTTGCCCCAACCATCAATATTGTCGACATAGAGCTAAGAGAATAAAGAATGGGCCAAGGTTACAAGTGGTAGAAAATGCGATTTGAAATGTAAATATTACCTGTATTGACAATTTTTTTTTTTCTGTACGTCAATCTCTTGAAAAAGAAAGAATATACCCAGTTTGAATCTGTATGGTAGTGAGTTCAAACCCTCTTGATTAGTCGGCTAAAAGCTTGGAGACCATGGTTACGAAAAAATAATAATATGGAAGTGATGTTTATAATGGAAGTGATAATAATAATAATAATAATAATAATAATAATAATAATAATAATAATAATAATAATAATAATAATAATAATAATAATAATAATACCTTTTAAAAGAATCATAGTTGTCCAAAAATACTCTTCTGGATTATCGAACAACATTTTTGATTAAAAGGGTACTGAACTTTCAATTTCTGACTTTTTGAGGTACTTTATGACTTTTTGCCCATCAAATATTAAAAATTCAGGGGCAAAAATATCACAAAAGTACCTTAAAAAGTCCGAAATTGAAAGTTTAGTGCCTCAAAAAGTTCGAAATTCAAAGTTCAGTACTCGTATAAGCAAAAAAAATTGTTCGATACCTAAAAGAGTAGTTTTGGACAAGTATGATGATTTATAAAGTTATTATCTCTAAAAATAAAAATAAAATCTTTTTAGTCCCTAATATATGCACTTGCATGAACATGTATAATGTATTGTGCATAATATGGTTCTGATATGATTCAATGCACTAGAACATAAACATCATATATGATCTTGAATAATTTGATATAGTGCAAAATTAAGTAGTACATTAATTGATACTCCCTCCGTCTCAATTTATTTGTCCACTTTTAACTTTTAAAGTCTTTCTTTTACAATTTTGACCTTAATTATTATCTTTTGTGTTATNTTTATGACTTTTTGCCCATCAAATATTAAAAATTCAGGGGCAAAAATATCACAAAAGTACCTTAAAAAGTCCGAAATTGAAAGTTTAGTGCCTCAAAAAGTTCGAAATTCAAAGTTCAGTACTCGTATAAGCAAAAAAAATTGTTCGATACCTAAAAGAGTAGTTTTGGACAAGTATGATGATTTATAAAGTTATTATCTCTAAAAATAAAAATAAAATCTTTTTAGTCCCTAATATATGCACTTGCATGAACATGTATAATGTATTGTGCATAATATGGTTCTGATATGATTCAATGCACTAGAACATAAACATCATATATGATCTTGAATAATTTGATATAGTGCAAAATTAAGTAGTACATTAATTGATACTCCCTCCGTCTCAATTTATTTGTCCACTTTTAACTTTTAAAGTCTTTCTTTTACAATTTTGACCTTAATTATTATCTTTTGTGTTATATAATACTTGATGCAAAATATATAAACGAATTTGTTTTTAAATGTATTTTCATTGGGTATAATTTTCATCAAATATTATATAAAACAAACAAAAAAATTTTAAGTCAAATTTGAAAAAAAAAAAAAAAAAAGAAAAAAAAAAAAAAAAAAAAAAAAAAAAAAAAAAAAAAAAAAAAAAAAAAAAAAAAAAAAAAAAAAAAAAAAAAAAAAAAGTCAAAAGTGGACAAATAAATTGGGACGGATGGAGTGCTAAAAAGTTACAGTAAAAAATTGTTAAAAAATTACTACCACCTTTTCAACTTTGGAAGTGGTGGCATCTTTAGTAGATCAGGTTTCCGCATCACCTTCCAAATAGAAAGTGCATGTACTACCAAAAGCACCATGAATAAAGTCTTTACACAGGTCTTTTCAAGGCCCATGCATACAGATGAACATAATTTCAACACATGCCTATTGATTCGTATTATAGTTCAGAAGTACATGCCGTTAAAGTATTATGCTTGAGGTATTATGTAATTTAATTAGAACAACTTACTATACATAAACATTCTTAAACCTAGCTCAAGATGTTAGGGTTAGAATATTATTTTCAAGAACAAGTAAAAATATTAATTAACGGATGCACATGTGGAAACAAGCTAGTAATATAATATCTTAATTAAACTCAAGACATCCCATCAGTTTAGACAAGTTTCGACTGTTTCATATAAGTATATAACCATATAAGAGTAAAATGGTAAAAAAAGATCGAGAGACAGATATATGTTAGTATAATGTTCTGAGTCTTTTAGTAAAATGGTATAAAACATTGGCATCCACAGGTACTTAAAATATTTTCTTGCGCGTTGTTGGTTTTGATCAATATTGGATATCTTTAACCAACTAGTTTATTGGTGCCTTTACGTAGGTGCTTTCTTGCTTTTTAAGCAAAAAGGAAGACAAACCGTGAGTTGCGCGCCCAATCTTCAAGAGCAGGGCCGTCCCATTAATTTGGGTGGCCCGGTGCGAAATCACGAATGAGGCTCCTATAAATCACAAAAAGCTTAACTATTATTGAAAATAAAAAGTTCTTTGATATTACCCAAAGACAGTAAAAATTTAAACATTATATACTTAGATACGTATAAATATTAATTAATGTATACTAAATTGGAGGCCCCTCACAAATGGGGTCCCTGTAGGGTTACACCACTTGCACATGCTAATCGCCGCTACTGTTCAAGAGGTATGTTTAACATTAGAAGCTTTGCTCGTGAGAATGACCTTGTCCTTGGTCTACCTGTTGCTGCTAACATCTTCAATCGTCAAAGAGAAATAGAGAATTGAACAAATTCGTAGTGTGCGAGGCGTGGGCCTAAAAGATATAGCCTCAAGATTCACTTACAATAAAAAATTGTTACCATTGTACAATCTTATGTTGTAAATATTTGTTAGTAAAACTTAAGATATATAGATCATCAAAATACTATGTTTTTTGTTTTCTTAGGTGGTATAATATATTTTTGATCACCGTATTTAGTTATGGTATAGCACAAGGCCTCCGTTAGCTCCTGGAATTGAAACAGCTGCCAGCAGACGATACATCTTTCAAATATAAGCGCACGTTAAGTGAATAAACAACAAGATCATTGTGGCTGATAATGTAATTTCATGTACGTGATGTGTGATTAAGCTCATAAACTAGTTATGCAACATTTTCGAGTGAGCGAGTTTGTGAATTTCATATCAGCTCAAGTTGCTGAATTGGTTTCATGCGCTGACAAAATTAAACGACTCTTCCTACTTCTTTAAAGCTTTGCTTTCATGCGGTTGTTCATCAAGCAAAATGTCAGGTCATTTGGCGTTTTAGGAACATGTATGTTTTGACGCCAAATCACCTAGGAAGGACACCATCGGAGATTAGACAAGTGAGTTCATATTTGGAAACATTTTTATTTAAGGTATGCTTAAACAACACCCAATGGATTGTTGTTAGCAAATCCCATAATTGAATTATAATTATTTTTCTTTAAACTTTTAAATTAATAAAGTTTAAATATTTCCTGATTTAGCCAAACTTTTTGTTTTTATACTCACATAATAATAATAATAATAATAATAATAATAATAATAATAATAATAATAACTTAAAAAACTAAAGTTACGCATGTACTTGCCAATTCTTTATTCACAGTTTTGGAACAAATTGAGAGAAAGTCCGGAATATTAAAGAAACCAAAATAAAAAACTCAAAAAAATAATAAAAGAAAAATAAAAAAATTAACACATATATGTTCTTGGTATCATTTTGGTGAATCTGCAAAGGCATCAAAGAAGTTCGAGCTCATAAGGGGAACTTTTCTATGGAAAAGGATAGGAGAAGTTGCTAACTATAGAAATTGGAGGTGAGATTATGGAAATTGTGTGTTGAAGACGCAAACACAAGATAAAAAGCTCACCAACAATGTCCATGACTTCGGTGAGGGGAAAAAGTAAGTACCAGTAGTTGTTGATGTGCTTTGGGTCGAGATGTTAGTCCTAGGATGGTGGTGGTGGATATTATCCGAGTGTCGGTAATGCTGGATATTATATGGATGAATGGATGATTATGGTTTATAATCTAAGTTCATCCTTCAAATGTGTGGTTTTAAGTAACATGTTTGAATACTTTCATAATTGCTCTTATTCATTTTGTTTACATGGATCACTATTTGGCTTGGGTGTTTGCTTATCTAGTTTGAACACTTTCATAACTGTTCTCCAAGTTCACCCTCCAAATGCATGTATAGACTTGGTAAAACTGAGTAGTGTACCGAATCTAACAAGACTTATCAACACTCTTTGGCAGTTTACCCAATCACCTACAGTATAGACTCGGGAAGACTGAGTAGTTCGCTGCAGCGAGTGATATAACAAGGTTTAAAAGAAAATTAAATGGGACAACTGCGGTTTAATTTCACGCGATTATAAAAATAGTAAAGTACTTAAAAGACAATAAATAAATAATGAGGAAACAAAAATGGATGTGCAATCAATAAGATAAAGACATGCTCACCTAGCTACTCCTATAACCTATCAATGACAAGAAATGAAAGTGCAATGTTCAACTAGCAATGTCTTGGTGGGTCGTTTGCATTGTAAGTCTAGTTCGGGTTGCTAATCCCTACACACTTCATCCTATACCTACTATCCCATCGGACGAGGGTGATATCTAATTATGATCAAAGCATTAAGTTCCTCAACTAACCTATATGACCCTGTTTTTTGTGTTCGTCACGCACTTAATTACTAAGTAAGTTGCCAGTTTATCGTTCACTAAATCTTAAACCCTATCGTCTATCACTTTTAACGCCGTTAGGTCAATGAACAATATCCTAACCACTAAGGGATACCGGTCAATCAATTAGTGATTCGGGTATTTTAATTTTTCAGTATTTAACTTACTAATAAACTACTCTTAACACCAAGCTATGGTAAACTCAAAGGCGTAAGTCTATAACCGCATATAAATTATCGAAAACAAGCTAATTAAATGTAAACATTCATGTCACTAAAAAGAAAGATTCGTAACAATGCAAGCACATAAGTGCTTGGCCTTCCATAACACAAGATAAACAAATGCTAATCAAATTCGAAAGATTAAAAGTATTCATAACAATCAAACCGAATTGAAACAATGTTTATGATGTGAAAAATCTTGATCTTGATGATGTTTGCAGCCTTGGAATCGTTGTAGAAGCTTGGGAAATCGTTTGGTCTTCAAGGGTTATGAAAATGTGCCCTAGTTGTGTGTATAATACGGTAGTTGAAAAGCCCAAGTTCGTCAACGTAAACGCTTGTACTTTTTGCTTGTTTTTTTTTTCTGTCAGAATGAGAGTACGGCGGTTTTAGGTACAAAACCGGCGTACTTTAGATTTTCACGATTTTTTACTAAAACGAAAGTTGTAGATATATCATTTCCACTTTAAACTGCAAATTAGATGGATTAATTATGATTCGCGCAACCATAAAATTAAAGTGTGGAACATGTGCGTCATGATATACATGGTAATAATTCATCGCAAGGTCCACTATATAACTCTAAATATCATAAATACCATCTTTTGTGCATTTTTATCGTCTTTTTCTTAAACTTTATAGTTATGTACAATTGACCAAGGTAGAATGAAATGCCAAAACTATGAAATCGTGGTCTATTAAACTTGTCTAAAATCTTCATTTGATGCAAACTAGCTTGATCCAAAAACAAACGAGAGTTCATGTTCACGTTAACGACGTTCAATCTTGCATGTAAGCTTTCGATTTCCTTTTTGTTGTTTAACTTCTTGTTACATGCATTGTAGTCTGGATGTAATTTTACTATCATTTGTTTATTAAACCTAAAATACTAGATCTACATATTTCAAGCATATATTATTCTCCTTGAATATTCTGTGTTATTATAATTCATGCTATTCAATTTTATGAGCACATAGTGCAGTGCTGTCTCCGAGTTTTTGGAGGCCCTGAGCAAAATTTAATTTAATAACAAAAACGATGTCTAAAATAGAAAGTAAATAATTTTCTAAAGAGATCAAATGAGATACAATCGTTTTCAAAGTGTTTCGGCTAGCATTTTAAATGCATCTTTTATTTATAGAATATATTTACATATCATATAAAAATGTTGAGGCATTTATAATTTGAGGTCTTGTGCGATAGCGCACCTCGCACACTCTCATATAAGGTTATGCACTTATTATGCTATAGTGACCCATTATGTTATATTTCTATACTATTTGGTTATAGAATCATCTGACTTTTAAGATGTTGTACTCGCGATGCTAACTATCCGAACTGTAAAATCGTCGATAACTTCAATAAATCAACTACATTTTCATTAGCTTGACATAGTTATTGCTATTTTGGTTTTTTGATGATATTTAATTTAACTAAAGATCACATTTGTGACTTTTTGAAGGAAAGTTACCAATAATGACGTTCTCAGGCTATATTTGGATATATTTATATATGTACAATAATAACATTTAATTTGATACGTAAGACTGGAATGAAAAATTCAAACAAATTAGTCAGACCGACATTTTCACATTAAATTCATACAGGCATAATTTGAATAATCAATAACTGACTTTTAACTTATTACTACTGAAAAATAAAAAATAAAAATAGCTTAAAGAGTTGGGAAAATAATCTTTGATGCATGCAAACAGCAGGGATTATTCGCTACTGCTAGGCTAAATCAGGTATAAAAGGTTATGATTTTATGATTAGTATGCTCATAAATGATCAAGTTCATTCATTAGCTATTTTGAGTATGCTTAATTATTTTGTGTTTTTCGAGTCTAATGCAAGCATTTTGGTTTGTTTCACTAGCATATATAGCTGCATAACTAATTCAAATCTACGAGCTAGAAATCAAAAACATGATGTCTATGAACATCGATGAGTACGTAGCTTATGTTCAAGCAGATGATAACGAACTTCATGACGTAGAAGGAATCGACATTCAGTTACTACCCAGTGACGCCCCAAAAACTCTAAACGACGTAATAGGGGAATTTAAACCGAGCCAAGCACATTCTCAAGAACCAGAAAATGCGACTAGTCTTACGAATATCATGAATCAAAATTTGTTTTCGCAACATAGTTCTGATGAGATGACATTGGAAGAGTTTTTGATCTATATAGGGGTTGTTTGTGCACCAAGACAAGTTCCGTACCCCCAACAAATAATAGTTCAAGAACATAACCATAGCATTGTCCGCGCGCATGCGACAGGTAAGCATTAATTTTTATTATAGAAATAAAGGAAACAAATCAATAACACTTGGTTTATTGCAACAAAAAGGTGGCAGACGTAGCGGACACAGCTTTCCTTCAAGTAGTTCTTCAGCCCCTTTTGAGGCGACAATTATTGAAACTAATCAAACCAATCGGCTTGATGCTTCAGTGACAGCAAATGCAAGGAGGCGTCGTAGAATGATCAGACTCAGACAAAAGGTTTCTGATCATTTATAACAATTATTGGATTTGATTAGATACGGATTGTTCCTTTTTTGGCATGATCAACATTTCTTATAATTTTTTTTGTGTGTAGGAAAAATATGCGCAAAATGGAGTTCGAAGAGAACAAGCTCGAGGATGATAGAAGATCATAACAAAGTTTCAATATGTCACTCAAAACCGTTGTCTATAGTTGACGTAAATGCGTGGTTTCGCTTTTAGATTTATGCTTTTATGACATTATCACCTATCTTTCTGTGTGTAAAGCTTTATGATTCGATCTAATTCTAACTCCTTAATGACAAAATCTGGCAAACCTTCTAAAATAGTACTCCTATATGACTAAGACTGATAGCATCCAGTAAAATTAAACTGTTGCGCATCTTTTTAAGTGTTAACATAGCATAGTATCTCTAATTAATATTACCTTACAAGTCCTTTTAAGGTTTCTCTGAAAGGTTTAATAGGCGGGCAAACCCTGTCCGGCTCGTGCATCCTTTTAGGTGTGGACTAATCCTTCCCCAAATAACTAAGCCCCCTGTTACAGTGACCTATTCTAGTGACCTTTTAAGGTTTATACTTATGTTCTAAAACGAATCTAGTTTGTAAAAGAATTCTAATTTATTTCAAATATGAGTTTGGAGAATAAAACCTCGCTAATCTTTTTATAGAAAAGAAAGGATAGGCTATTTTGTGAGCAAAAACAAGTGATTGATAAAAAGCTCACGCATTTCTTTCTGTCACAAAAAACTTTAAAATTTTTATTAGCAACTCTTAATCATTTTGTTTCCTAATCGTGAAAAAAAAAATCAAATCTTTCAAACAACTATTTTCTCTCTTATGATATGTTTGCCTTTTGGATTTTTGTATGATTTTGAAAGACCATTTCGTTTGCCTGTAGAATTCTAACCCATTACCAAAGATTTTGAAAGAGCATTTCGTTGGTCTTAAAAGTTACTGTAAAAGGCTGTTGACATATTGGGCTTATCGCATGGGCCTTCTTAGTTAGTGCTATTTTTTCTGAACTAACATTTTAACCAGGCACTAGTTCTATTGTTTTCTGAACTAACATCGACACAAATTCGTGTCTCGTAATTTTTTTTTTTATTTTTTTTTTTCATTTTGTACGTTGAGAATATTTAAGATCCCCTTATTGAATGAGTTACCCGTGTCAACCACCCATGTAATTAGCACAACTATAACATGTTTATAATTGTGTCGATGTCAAGTCGTGTTTTTGACGAGAGAAAATTTTTCATTAATAATCCAACAAATTTGGACATTTTTTTACAAAACCAAACACTGTTATATGAGTCAAGTTAAGATTTCTCAGCCTTTTATTCACATTAATATAGAACTAAATTTAGACATTTCAACCACAGATTCAAATTCATATATGCGAATTGGATTCGTAATCTCTTAATAAACAAATAACAGTTAATTTTAATTTCTAACCTAATTAGTAATTACTAATAATCCAGATTTTTAGATATATGTCATTCCTTGTCAAAGAAACAAAAAAGCCGGCACATCCGAATAATGAGAAACAAATGGTAGTATCCCCATGTTAAACTTAACCAGAGGTCTATATTATCTCGTGATTGTTTCAAAACCCTTGCCTTAGCCACTCTCAATTTTTTATTAATGAGTTTAAAATCTAGACCTTATAAAGACATTAGATGACTAACTAGTAATCAATACGCCACTTCAATGGTGGTTTGAAAAATAGAACTAAAACTCTTGTGCCAAAAGGCTTTTGTCCTAGTGTTACCTCTTGTGTGAAAAATATTTCTTAACTAAATAGTTTTGGGTTCAATACTACTTAAAACATGTGAACTTGATCTGTTGCGTATATATTGTGAGATAGTTAAATAGCGTTTAAAAAAAAAAAAAAAAAAAAAAAAAAAAAAAAAAAAAAAAAAAGCTTTTAACAAAATATAAAGGACCAACATAATATATAACACAAACTCAAGGGTCTAACATAAGCACATAACAGAACACTATGACAGTCTCCTAATTTTCTAAAATGATCCAACACAACATTTCTTCAAGAAAAACCAGTTGACCACAATACTAAATCATGTAACAAAATTACTAAATCAATCTTTACTCAAATCCCTTAAAAACCCATTTCAATTCTATAAATTTCCCTTCAACATCTTGTTTAAAATAATTAATCATGTCTCAAATATCAACCCTAATTAGTATTTTCTTGATGCTATTAGTAACCTCAGTTTCAGCTTCAGTTTATGATCATAGGTACAATGTAGGAGATAATGTGCCTTTGTTTGCTAACATTGTTGGTCCTTTATATTTTNATGTTTAATTAGTAGAAATGTTATGTGAAAGGTTATTGATTTTGGGTTGATTTGATGAGAATTTGAATACCCATGTAGAAAGCTGCTTGATTTTGTGTTATTTGTTTGTTTTTGGTTAATTTTGAGTTTAGTTAGCAGAAAAGTTGTGTGAAATGTTATTGATTTTGGTGTGATTTTAGGTTGGTTTGATTAGGATATGAATACCCATATCGAAAGTTGGTTGATTTTGATGAAGGGGTTTCAAATTTTGTTTTCGAGTTTGAAAGAAGTTGTTTTTGAAGTTCAAATTGCAAGATTTGTGCTCGTTATGTCGAAAACATTGATAATTTAGCTAGGGAGAGTATTAAGACCATAAACATCAAGGAGATAAGTACATTGCTGATTCATGTTATTGTTCTTTGAGAAAGTTGACTGTTGGGCTGTTGGCGATGTGGGAATGCAGGGGTACTCTTTTTTTATTATTTTAATATTGTGCTAATATAGTCATCCAATTGAAGTGCATGCTTTGTTCGTAACGACTCTGCATCGTTAAAGTTGCAAATTGTATCTTTGTGTTGTGAATTAACTGGAAGAAGATTTCTTAAAAGAAGGAAAGATGTAGGGAATTAACCGTTTCCCCATTAGTTTTATTCATCAGTTTTCTCTTTTAGGTTTCGGTCCCATGATTTATGGATGAATATAGACGGGCCTACTATATGAAATAATGTGGAAAATGCTTGAAAGACTAAAGTTTATGTGAATATGTGATTATAGAGGTTATCATCTTTGGGTTGCACTTTATGCTTCAGTCTCTATGTTGATTGTTGACTTGTGTATCTGATAAATATCGATCTTTTGTTTTAATTTCTTTCTTAAAAGCTTGTTTTCTTGATGTCTCTTGCAGTGAAACATATCAATATTATGACTTGCCGTTCTGCCATCCAGGTTGGTAATTCTAGCTCATAGTAACAAACGAGCAAATAACTATCTAGAAATTTCAGACCAGGGTATGCACCATGTTAACAATTTGTTTGTGAAGGGATGCACTGCAAAAGTAACAAACTGTTTCACGTATATGTCTTTAATCTAAAAAGATATAAATATTTTGTAGGTCAAGTGATCCCAAAGAAGGAAACACTCGGGGAGGTACTAAATGGTGATAGGTTGACCAATACTATATATGAGTTAAGGTTTCGTGAAGATGAAGTTGAGCAAGTTCTGTGTAATAAGAAGCTTAAAAGAGACGACATAACAAAATTCAGAGACGCTATCATGAATGACTTTTACTTCCAAATGTATTATGACGATCTTCCATTTTGGGGGTTTATTGGGAAAATGGAAGACGAAAGCTGGACAGGTGACGGGAAAGGGTCAAAATATTACCTGTTCAAACACGTCCATTTTGATGCTCTTTACAATGGTGACCAAGTGATTGAAATACGTGCTTTTAGTGACCCAAACCATGTTGTCGATATCACTGACGAGACTGAAATCATTATCAAGTTTACTTATTCGATAAAATGGAATGCAACTTCACGTGAATATAAGAACAGGATGAATAAGTATTCAAGAGCTTCTCTGTTGCCTACACAACGGAAAATTCATTGGTTTTCTTTCTTGAATGGTGTTGTCATCATCGTGCTGTTGATGGGTCTGCTTATATTGCTGTTCATGCGTCATTTGAAGAATGATCTCAAAAAGTAATGGTACTTCATTTCAGTAAAGGGGACTTGAAACCTTTTTATTTAGGGTCAGTTGCATAAAATACCAACTACACTTATCATTTGTTCTGTTTGAGCGCCATTGTGTTGTTGTTGTTTTTCTTNTTTTTTATCTCAAATTATAATTTTCATTAAAGCTGATTTAAAGTGTTTTCTAGTTACAAAATGGCCCAAATGTTCAAGTAGTTTAAAATTTTATGCAAACAACCCTTTTTATATATTATCTTTTGTAATTCAGCCAGTTATTTATCACAGATATTCTAGTGGAGATGAAGAACAAGATAAAGAAGTGGGTTGGAAGTATGTTCATGGTGATGTATTCAGATATCCTCCACGAATGGCGTTGTTTTGTGCTGTTTTGGGCACTGGGACACAATTATTGATCATGTAAGCCACTTCAAATCAAAGTTCATGAATATACTATTAGATGTATAGAGTTACTTTTGCAGTCTAGAGGTAATAAAATCAAGTCATCAACTTGTGTATGGGTTAAACTCGGGTATGTTTGCCAATGGATAAATTTTAAAAAGTTAAAAAAATAAAATAAAATAAAAAATAGCATAAGGCCATAAACTGCTAACCGGATGCAGTTTTTGGCAACTGGTGAGATTCCTCTATCTTAATGTACTAAAAGATAAAATTTTTGTACTGATATAGTGTTTTAATCATATATGACACACAATTTAGTTATAAAATACCTAAACAGTTATGGGGAATAGGATCAACGTGGGCCTTAGTTACCTATCATGACAGTTTACTAGGCTGCCTGACACACTTTGCTGCATTTGTCTTTTACAAATATTCTAAAGTTGGACTACATTGATGCTGATAATGTCTGTGATTTTTGCAGGGTTTGCTTGTTATTCATTTTATCATTTTTCGGGGTCCTATATCCTTACAGTCGTGGCACTATATCGACTTCACTCGTGCTGTTTTTTATTCTTACTGCCCCAATAGCTGGATACAGTGCTGCATCATTTTTTGGCCAATTTTCCGAGACTGGATGGGTATGTTCTTTTCTTACTCTAGAACAAATCTACCACCTGTATACTCCTTCGGAGCATGTTGACTTTTTATGGTCAACCGTGATAAACTTGCAAAATTTGTCTTAACCGCTTTGAAACTAGGAGCAAGAAACTAGATAAGAGATAATGAGATATAACATAACTTTATACTAATCCCTGAAGTAGAACTTTGTGTTATTTTGCAACAAATCTGTACTATTATTTTTAAATCGGAATGTAACAGTATACCCAACAAGTCAAATTATAGTTTTTTCTTTATGTTGGTATTGGTGATCTTTTCTACACTGATCTGATTATATCATGCTATACACGTGTGAACTTTTGCAGAAAAAATGTGTTCTTTTATCGGGGATTCTTTACATGGGACCGCTTTCTATCATCTTGAGTCTTCTTAACACAATTTCCATATCAGTGGGAGCTACTACAGCACTTCCATTTGGTACCATAGTGGTGATTTTACTTGCATATGCTTTAATTGCAATCCCGCTGCTTGCTTTTGGTGGGTTAATGGGATATCGTTTTAGATCAAAGTTTCAAGCACCTTCTGCTACAAAGATATCCCCACGTGAAATTCCTATGTTAACTTGGTTCAGAAAGACTCCTGGTCAAATGTTGATCTCGGGTCTTTTACCATTTAGTGCAATTGTTCTTGAGTTGCATAATTTGTATGCAACGATTTGGAGTTACAAAATCCTGACTCTTCCTGGTATTCTGTTTATAACCTTTCTTCTTCTGGTCATACTTACGTCGCTTTTGAGCGTTGGGTTGACTTACATCCAGCTAACGGTAGAAGATCATCAATGGTGGTGGAGGTATGTTATTGAGCTGACTTTGACTTTTGTTGTCTTAAGTAGTACTACTTGTTAACCAATATTGGTATTATGGTTTAATAGCAATGTTTCCCTACTGATACTATTTGTTAAAAAAATATTACATCTTTGGTCCTTTTCTTGAAAAGGGGGTTTGTATCAAGTTAGAGGTTGAAACTTGGTATGTTTGACCTCTAAAGTCAAACCATACATATTTAATCTAACAACGTTGCAAATCATGAATTCAGATAGTAAATACTCACTCCTTCCAAGTTAAAGAGATAAGTTCAACTCCAATATTGATACTTTAATTCAATACCAAAGCCTGTCCACTAGCATCACTTGTTACTAATTTGTATATAGCGTCAAACTTGTTTTCTCCAAACCTGATAGAAGTCATAAGAATTTGGAAGTTGTATAGACCTTGAAAATCAAACCATTGCCTCTATTCTAGAAATGGTTAATCTCATGAAATAGCAACCTATTTTCAGAATGTTTCTGTTTTAATCACTGTAATTCTGTAAAATGCATAAAAACCATTGTACTTATGCTAATTTATATTTTATGGAAATGGTTAAATCTTGATCCTGCATTGACTCTAAACCGTGTCATCATTTGGTTTCATATAACAGATCCGTGTGGCGTGGGGGTTCAGTTGCTATCTTTATGTTCGGGTATTGCATATTCTACTATTCAAGATCAAGCATGAATGGGTTCATGCAGTCAACCTACTTCTTTTGCTACAATTTTCTTTTCTGTTATGCATTCTTCTTAATGCTCGCTACAATTAGTTTTCGTTCATCCTGGATCTTCGTGCAACATATCTATAATGCTGTGAAAAGTGAATGAACTTCCTTCAGAATCCAAAAACAAAATTCGAGAAAAAGCGTTAAAGTTTTGTATAATTCATTGCTATCATTTCTATAGTCATGTGTACGCAATGTAGCCCGAGGAATTCTGAGCTAAGGTTTGGGCTCTTAGTTTGATTAATGTAGATTTCATGGTTTGATAGTTTCTTGTTTGAAAATGTTTCCCGTCAACTTCATTACTTTCATTTTTTTACAGTTTTTCAGTTAGCTGGAAGTCTGGAACAATTAAATTAATAACCAGTTGCATATATGACATGTATGTGTGGTTATTTGGGAGGGCTTGAAAAATGAGTAGTAATTACTCGTAGTAATTACAAACAAATTGACCTCAATTTCCAGATGTTAAAATAAACCAGTAAGCCGAACAAAAAGTTGATCTATGGTGATATGGCAAGTTATTTGGCTGTTTATTAGTTTTAGTGGCTTTTGACTAGGTCCCAATGGCATTTTGGAATGTTTCAATGGTGTCTATACGGTCTACACAAGGAGAATGGTATGGTTTGTAATCTTGAAGGTGGTTCTGACGGCAGCTTAACAGTTCAGATTATGACCCCGCGTATCTTGCATGTTACTAGCACGATTTACTTGCTCCATGTTGGCTATGTGATAGCCCCAAAGGGTGAGCTACAGCACAAAGAATTGGCTATCTATTGTTTGGCTTCAATCCTGTTCCGTGACAATATCATACAAAACGAGTCCCATATATGTGCATATCTAAACGAGTCCCATATATGTGCATACCTAAATTTAATTGGCTATCTATTGGAGACAGCAGTTCTCCATCTTCATCTACAATTTCTCCAAGTCTCAAGATCTTTGGACTGAGGTAAGAAATTGGCATTAGCACCCCTAACAACACCACATGACTCTTTCAAGCTTCAATCCATGGTTGCAAGTGATAAAACTCTATTCAAGGACGTGTTACCAGTCACCACCGCCAACATCTATCTTGTTCTAGATTGACCTACCACTTCAAGTTTGCACTGTGGCAATGACTACGTGAACAGCCATTCTCACCATGCTATTCTAAAAGATTTCAAAGGTAGAGTTTGTTTGTTTTGATCTTCAACAAAGTGTCACATATGGTGTTTTGCCAAAACATGTATGTGGTTTGGACCTTGGTAATTGCACAGCTTAACTGTATTTGATCCTGCTGATTAAATTTCAATCCCATAGCCAACATCAATACTTGACACAAATTGGAATTTTGATAGATCATGATCTGAGTCCAATACAAACTTATTTGCCTAAAGAGCAGACACGTCTACTGTCAACATATATGAAATGGGTCATAAACATATTAGTAATCAGGGAGGTGATTTGCACAATCTTCAAATTGACTATCACACTCTAAATTAGAGTGTGTTGACAATTATACCCTCACATTAACTTACACATTTTTACTCTGTGAGGGTATAAATGTTAACACAATCTAATTTAGAGTGTGTCAATCAATTAAGGGAGTGTTCAAATCAACTCCCTTTTAATTAATATCAGAACCTTATACCAGGAAAAAGCTAGCAAAAATACAGTTAAGCTGAAAATGAGTGTGAATGGTTTAAGAATTACCTAAAGTGTAATATGAAAATTTTGTAAAACATTTCTGGTTGCAGTGAGCCATTGATGTTAAATTAATTGTAATTATGTATGAAATAAACAGGAGAAGAAAATAAAATAAAATAAAAATTATAAATAAATAAACCCAGCATGTTTTAACTCTTCTAAAACTTTTAACTGCTTGGCTTACCTGCTTTGCCAATTATAACACATATCAAATGTACTATACTGTGTAGGCGTTTCTTATTCTTGCTTTGATGGTTCAACTTCAATGCATTATCAAAACATGCACACAACATGATGTTCCCATATTCCAAACTTTTAATTCGGGTTTGATCCATACCCAAAAACCATTAAGAAAATGCAACAATCTCACTACATCAACCAAAATAAGATTTCATGGAAAGTTAAATATATAAAAATACATGTTAACAAGATTCATATGGCTTCTCTTCCAACATTTCAGAAGGTGATCAGATGCCCATTTCATTCGTCGACTGGTCTTTGTCCCAAAACCGAAATGTCCTCATATCGCTTCTGCATAACCATGACAGCGTCTTAGAATAAAAAGTTATAAACATAAATCATTCCTTCTTTTGTTTGCTTGAGAAATGCAACTTCAAAGGTAAACGGGGTCTTCGACAAGGTGATCCTATGTCCCCTTACCTTTTTACCCTTGTGATGGAGGTCTTAACACTTATGTTGCAGCGAAGAGTTCGTGAGTCGGAAAGCTTTACATATCATCAACATTGTTCTAATTTAAACATTATTAATCTGTGCTTTGCTGATGATCTCTTCCTTTTTGCTCATGGCGATGTTCATTCTGCTCGAGTCATTATGGATTCGTTGGAAGAGTTTAAGAATACTTCTCGTCTCGTCCCAAGCTTACCTAAGAGTACAGCATATTTCTGTAATGTCCTAAATCATGTCAAGCTTGCTATTCTTAATGTTTTGCCTTTTGAGGAAGGCTCTCTCCCAGTTAAGTATTTAGGTGTTCCTTTGATATCGACGAGACTTGTGTATCGTGATTGCAAAGAGCTCGTTGAAAAGGTTCAACATAGGATTCAAGATTGGAAAAATAAGTTTCTTTCATTTGCGGGTAGATTGCAACTTGTGCAATCAGTGTTATCTTCTATGCATGTGTATTGGGCATCCGTTTTTATTTTACCCTCTAGAGTTATGTTGGATATCGAACAGTTAATGCGTGGGTTTCTTTGGTGCCAAGGTAATATGCGTAAGGGTAAAGCTAAAGTGGCATGGGAGGTGGTTTGTTTACCTAAACAGGAGGGTGGCCTTGGTATAAGACGGCTAGAGGCTTTTAACGCTGCTCTAATTGCTCCGCATATTTGGAGTATTTTAACATCAAAAGAGTCGTTATGGGTCAAATGGATTCATGCCAACAAGCTGAGGGGGCGCAACTTTTGGGATATCCCGTTTCGAGGTAACATGTCTTGGGGTTGGAGGAAAATTCTTCAGGTACGTCCTTTAATTCGGCAATTTATTTGGCATCGTCTAGGAGACGGTAATGTAGCGTCGGTGTGGTTTGATAGATGGAGTGCTTTAAGCCCGCTTGTGAATATTGTTTCTAATCGTGACATAAATAGGGCGGGTTTTCATTCTTCCTCTAAAGTTGTGGATGTGTTAGATAATGGAAGTTGGAATTGGCCAATTGAATGGCAAGATAAGTACCCTATGGTCTATTCGCTCAATGTTCCAAGTTTGGATCCAAATTCTCGTGACTTGTTGGTGTGGAGAAACCAAAATGATGTAGAAATGCAATTCTCGGTTGCTACTGTTTGGGACACAATAAGACCGAGAGGTGAGGAAGTCGATTGGTATAAGGTGGTGTGGTTTTCCCAATGTATTCCTCGCCATGCCTTTCATCTATGGTTGGTGATCAAGAGGAAATTAAAGACTCAAGATGCATTGAGACAATGGGATGTTAGTGGTGATACTAACTTAAACCTATTTCTATGCCCTCTTTGTGAAATGCAACCGGATTCTCACGAACATTTATTTTTTGATTGTACTTTCTCATCTCAGATTTGGGCGCATATGAAGTTGTTGGTTGGTTTACCAAACGTTTCGCCGTCGTTAGAAGCTATTGTTAATTATCTTGTCCCTATATCCAAGAAACGTTCGGCTAGAAGTGTTATTGCAAAGCTTGTGGTTGCGTCTTGTTCTTATTTTATTTGGCAAGAACGGAATCATAGACTTTTTAAGAAGAGGAAGCGACCGAAGGAGAAAGTTCTTGAGTTGATCATGTCTACCGTACGCCTCAAGCTACTTTCATGTAGATTTAAGAAGACACCTCGGGTGGAGTTTTTCGCTCAAATTTGGAACATTCCTAGCTCACTTATTCGAGACTACTAAAGTTTTATTTCTTTTAAGTAGTGGCTAGGTGTTTGTATATCATGTGATTGGTTTGTCAATCGCATATTAGCGTTTGGTTTGAAGCACGATAGGTGCGTGTTTGGTCATAGCTAATGTGGTGCTCAACCACATTTCCTGTACTTCATTGTTTTGTGATATATATTTTACCAGGGTAAATTAACCCTTTACCCAAAAAAAAAAAAAAAAAAAAAAAAAACTTCTTCTTACAAAACTGGCAATAATGGATTATATACTAAAGACTTATTTTAACCAAAGCTTATATCACTATTACATTAAACATGTGATTAATGTAGCGGTTTAAATCATATATGTCTGTTTGTAAGTTCCTTATATATTTCCCTGGGGATATCCAAGAACCTAAAAATGTGATTCTATGCTTGTGTGTGATTAGTTGCTAAGAGAATATGTTCAATTGATGTGTGGACTATAGATTACTCCTGATAGACTCACAATTTAATCTATAGCCATGATTCAACAATAATTTACTATGCATCTCATTAAAATGAATGATCATGGTCACCTAGATGGCTAGATCCAATAATAACAAACTAAATTTGACTATTTGCGGGTACCCAACTCGTTTGATAGTTTAGTTATAGGAAACCATTAAATCTCCATTAACAAGACAAATCACAAATGACATAAATATATTGAATCAGAATATAAACATTACCCCGATGTTGTTGTTCTCCCACAGTTTATGAACTCCATAGTCCACCACCTGTAACATGTAAATCCGCGCAACGCCATCAGTCACTTATATCAGAATATCAAGTAAGAAACAAGCTTATACGAACAACCTAAACTAACAAACTGTAAAAAAAACATCAAATGTGATGCGACCAAAGTGGAGTCTAACTGTGTTGCCACTCTTTACTAAAATAAATCCAGTATACTCTCAAGGCTCAAATTTAACAAGAGTACCCTATATCAAAGATGCTATTTTTGTAGTTTCTCATTATCAATCGTTTGATAATTGAACTTAAATTGACGATTTCAGTAATGATGTTTTTTCTCATAATCACCATGTTGCCTGATAACCAAAGGTTTTGTTTAAGTTCACAAACTCATAACTGTAATGGTCAAAAGGGATGTTTAGGATTGCTTACTAAAACTGCTTGTGCTTTTTGAAGTAGAAACAGATAACAGTATATTACACTTTTTACAGGAGAGTAATATCTTACATCTATCGCTACCACTGTATTTGTTTGTCACTTTTTAGTTTTTACTAATATAAATCCAAGATATTACTCTGATAGCTCAGCAGTAAGAAAAGTTCCGTATTTCTTAAAACCAGAGATAAATACTTGAAGCAGAATTCATGACTTTGATTTCTTTTTTTCCAAACTCATAACTATGAGAGCGGAAGAGCCACAGCGGGTGCTTGCGATTGCTTAGTGAAACTGCTTAAGCTTTCTGAAGTAAGCAGAAACAGATAACATCGTATTGTGCTTAAATATGCTTCTACATGCATGATGCAACCAAACACAATATTAAAACACGGAGTTGTTAAAGCATTGGGCAAATCTACTTATTTATGTGTTTCTTAGCTAAGACAATCACAATCAGGGCCGGATTTGAGGGTGTGCGGGGTGCTCAACCGCACAGGGCCTCCATTTTTGTAGGGGCCCCAAGATTAGAGACATATGTACAGATTTAATGTGGTTATAAGCTTAAAGATCGATTGCATAGTGTTCTAGAACATGAGATACTTTGATTCTTAATTTTCCTAAGTTGTAATCAATTGGTTTCAAGTAACATAAAATATAGTTAAGAACAGGGTAAGCGGATCTGAAACGGGGAGGAAGATGATGACATTCAGTCATTTTCACTTTACACCCTGTAGGTTTATAATTGTTACACTTTTGTTCTAATATGCTAGCTTATTTTCCAAATAAGTACAAACTATGTTATAACATTGACGGGTTTGACCCATTATTAAACTCATGATTACCAGTGATATGGAACACAAGTAGAGATAATATGATATCCTAAATGTTGTTTAAATAGGTATCAAAAGTGAAGAAACATTGTAAATTTAAGACTTCGTCATGGTGGCGAAGAAACATTGTAAATTTAAGACTTCGTCATGGTGGCGTTTTTACATAGATTTAAACCTCTTATGTTCACGAAATTTTTGTAATTATGGCACAGGGCCTCCAAAATCCATGGGATGGCCCTGATCACAATCATGTAAGCAATAACTTAGAAGGTGTTTGGGTGCTTCTCGTAGGATATTATTTGATTATCACGTTTGCAGAACGCAAAAAGTCAGAAAAAAAGTGTGTAGCAAACCAATGAATCAGACGATTATCTTCCTTTTTAAAAAGAAAACCGAAATTTGAAAAAGCAAGTCCACGCCTGCTTCTTCAAAAGCTAATCAACTTTAAGAACGCAATCCCAAACATCTTAAAACTTTTAACAGTTTTGTAATCCAAACACTAAGGGGTGTTTGTTTAAGTTTATTTGTGGGCTTATGTGATTTCGGCTTATTTTTCATAAGCTCAAAATTTTCTAGTTATTTTAAGACCTATGGGCTTATATAAGACTCAAAATAAGCCGGACATGAGGACATCATGAGCTTATGAAAAAACAAGCCGAAATATCATAAGCCTACAAATACGCTTAAACTAAAAACAAATCATATCATATGTCAAAAAAACACAACCAATCCTAAACACCCCTAACAAAAAACATATGACAACACAAATAATAAAATCAGATCTAATAAAAATAAGTTAGTGGCAACAAACAATCAGCTAATAAGATGATTATTTAAATAGATCGGAAGGAAGGGTTTACCCGTTCACCGGCGAAAGCACCAGCGATGACGAAGGTGACGTAAACAGAGTTACGACGCATAAGGACTTTGTATAGCCCTTCGAATATTCCCATATTCTTTGATTTGTTTGAGAAATGATCCTCCTCCTTTGATGATGAAATATGATGTGCTTTGGGGCGACTTGTTTATAATGAGCCTTAATACGTACTAAACATTCTACTTTAATTTTTATTTTTATTTTCTTTAGTGTTTTACGAGTACTATTATTTTAGGCCTTTGATTTTTTTATTAGGAATAATGAACTTATACGTCGTACAATTATGGGTTTGTTTTCGTTTTCACCAATTTCGGCTAAATTTATGCCCGTAACTATAAAGTATAAGTAAGGAACTAACGTGTAGCTTATTCGAGCAATACGAATGAAAAGTTTGATGTGAAATACTGATTATACACTTAATTTAAGTGTGAAATTATATATTAAAAATACTTTAGAAGGATAAAACTAGAATTTCGCGACTGATTTTTTATTGGGCTAATTATCTAAAAATGCATCAAACTTGACACTTTTTACCGTTGTATGTAGTCATGTTTTATTTTTTCTAATGTATGACTAAACTTTCGAATTTGGTACATTGTGTGTATTTTATGACTATGTAGCCCTGTAAAATGACCAATTTACCCTTCGAAATTTGGAAAATGTAAGGGTAAAATGGTCACAAAATACACACAATGTACCAAATTCGAAAGTTTAGTCACACATTAAAAAAAAATAAAACATGGCTACACACAACGGTAAAAAGTGTCAAGTTTGATGCATTTTTAAGTAATTAGCCCTTTTTATTCGTATTAGTTTAATATGTTAGTGTTAGATTCATTCTTATCATTCAATAATTATCTGGATTAAATTTGATTAGAATTGGTGTAAACGAAGATAAATACATAGTTTGATTGATGACCTATAAGTTACTTTCATTAAATTGGTGGCCTATATAAGAAAAACTTAAAAGTTGGGTGGCCTCCCTATATATTATCCCTTTTTATTATTATCATTTTTAACGTGGTTTTCGCCTTTTTGACTGATTAATTAATGAAATTTGTGTTCACATTGACACTTTTCAGTAAGGTTGTTGTGACTATTTAAAGTTATTTGCACATAACAAAAATTAAACTTTAGACTTCTTGATAATTACTAAAAACTCTTACCGCTACGCCACCCTAAAGTGATTAGTACAATATAACACTCCATCGATCTCACATAAACTGTCCAATTGCTGTTTTGGGATGTCTTACAATAAGTTTTCACTTTGTATTTCAATCAATAAAAATAGACTTTAGTAGGTAGATATGATATTTGATTGATGAAAAGTGTAATTAATGTGATTTTTAAATACTTTATGCATTATGAAAATGAACACTTAATATGAGATGGAGTGAGTGCTAAAGTTACGATCCTATGAAAGCCGCAAGAAAACGTAAAAGTATCAAAAGTCATCACAATGTAAGTGTATCACCGTTTTACTTTTTTCAACTTTTCTTTTATAATTCCACTCATGCTTCCCCTTTTTTCTTTCCTTGCAACTCTTTTCTTACATTTAATCAAATTTTAATATACATTTTTTCAAATAAGATAAGATTATTAAAATTTAAATTTTTGTGATGAACAAATTTTTTGTATTAGTGAACGACGTGTATGATAAACAACTCTATTTGTTGATGAACAACATTTTCTATTTTATTGATGAACAACAGCTATGACAAACAACTATTTTTATTGATAAACAATGCCTATGATGAGCAACATTTTTTATTGATGAACGACGCGATGATGAACAACTCTATATATTGATGAATAACATTTTCTATTTTATTGATGAACAATAGCTATAACAAACAACTCTTTTTATTGATAAACAATGTCTATGATCAGCAACATTTTTTATTGATGAACAAAGCCTATAATGAACAACTTTTTTTATTGATTAACAACGTGTATGGTGAACAACTAATGAACAAAGCCTATGATGAACAACTTTTTTATTGGTGAATAATACTTATGATGAATAACTTTTTTAATTATAAACATTTCTTTTTATTGATTATCAACGTCTATGATGAATAATTCTTTTTATTGATGAACAACTCTGTAACACCCCAAAATTTACAAATTTATAAGATAATATTTTATTGATTTTAAAATAATTAGAAAAGTTTTCCCGTTAAGTTATTAGAAATAAGGACTTTCGATGCAAATAGTTAACGGAACGGACTAGAGGTGCAAAATATTTAACGGCAAAAACTAATGACAGTTAAATACATAAAATTACCTTTTCACCCTTGTGGGTTTATAACTCTTTTGGTCCATAATTATCCACAGAACACAAATGTTGTGTGTGTGTTCTTAGAGGGAAACTACAAGAATTCTTAAGGATGAAGTAATTATCCTAAAGCTGATTTGAAGGTGATTTTGAGGTGTATGTGTTACCCACATGATGCAATGAGTTCCCTAAATATTTACCTATAATGTATGTGATGATTTCAGTTTAGTTTCAAGATTCATGGTGGAATTTAGGAGTTTCGATAAATTAGTTTGTTAGTTATAACCTTAATCACGATCCAGAGGTTTTTACATATGTTTAATCAAAATATATGAAGTTGTAAAAATAACACCCACTTTAAAAATAACTTAGAGCCGTTAGAAGAGTAGTCGTTGGCTAGGGAATTCCAATCTTTAGGAGAAAGTCGATATCAATTATCCAGGTTCAGATACAGTTTTTAGATTCAGAACTGTGCTTATGCATTAGCTAATATAGTATTATAAGCACATACAATTCAATTTACGTATAATCTAGTTATTGAATCAATATTAGCTTAGTTCTTAGATTCAGTTTAGTATAATTCAATATTGATTCTGAGCAATTTTAGTATAGTTATTTTAGTTTCAAACTTTGTCTTAGATTCAAATTCAGTCTTAAGTTAGCTAATAACTTACAGTATGTCACAGTGTAGCGAAAAAACTTCAACTTAGCTTTAGTAGCATTACAAATCATATTATGTCTCAGTACACGTTTAGCCTAGAATACCGTTTACTCACTAAGTCATCAGGACCTATCGTGCTCAGTTTCAATGTTTTGTGGGTTAAGTTATTAAAAGTTGGGGCTTGTAGATTAAGATGATGACTTAAGGATGAGTATGCTCGGGTATATAGGTAACATGCATCTCTAACTATTATTTGTTATTAAACTTGTTAACACCCCAAAACTTAATAATTATGCATCAGATTTGAATTAGTTAAGTTTTGATATCACTGTATACGTTTCGAATAAGTAATTTGAAAGTGAGCCAAAACTTGGGTGCTTGGGTTAATACCCACACTCGTAGTTTAACGTTTCCGCTTATGTAACTCGTGTACAACACTTATGTATTATATTAATGGAGAGTGTTTTCCAACTTTATGTGATTTTAGAAATATTTTTAGAAAAAATTTTAGTTTTAACAGTTTTGTGTAAGTACAGGTCGATATGACATATAGGGCAGATCCTATACGGTGTATTTATTATTTTGAAAAAAAAAACATACAAATTTTTGACCGTTTCAAACGCCTATGATGAACAAATATTTTTATTAATAAACAAATGCCGATGATGAACAACTTTTTTATTGATGAACACGACTACGATGACAACTCTTTTTATAAGTGAACAACTATTTTCACCTTTTTTTTTGTGCTTAAACCGTGAAGCTGTAAATGTCATAAGTTAGCTGGAAAACATTATTATGTACTTCTTACAACAGTTTGATGTACCTAAAATACCATAATTAGTCTTTTATACTTGGATTGTGATCCTCTCATGTTTTATTTGAACATGAAGGGTCATGTTAGTTTTGTTGAAAATGAAAATTTATTTTTTAACAAAATAAAAGACCCACAATATGTGATTTTTTTTTCCTTTCACTCACATAAATCTCACACACTCCTCATGTTCAAATTGAACATGAGAGAATTTCAATCCTTTATACTTTTACAGTGAGCCATTTACAATTTCAAGCTAATGACAAAATGTAATAGCCTTTTTTACTTAACAATTTCAAGCTAACGTCCAACCTCTTATACCTCGCTCCACAAGATTGGTTACCTTCATTATTGTCTTGAGGAAAAAAAAAAAAAAAAAAAAAAAAAAAAAAACGTACATTTTTCTTAAACAAGCTAATGAAATAGATCACAGACCCAACCCAAACCACCCAACCAGTACATTTTTTAGTATCTTTACAACCCAGGCCCAATAAAGCCCAATAGGGTTTCTTCTCATATCCCTAATATAACATTTGTTGTATATCACTAGCCGCTGTTCTCTTCAACACTTTGCTCTTAGGCTTTCATCAAAGGTATAATCTTCTTCTTCTTCTTTATCTTTTTGATCCAATCTATACGCTTCATTTCTTGATAGTTAAATGTCTTTATATGTTTGTTTGATTACATTTTTACAGTATTTTGTTAGCGTTTTATTAGTTATGTTTAGGCTATATTGTGGATCAAGATTGAGTTTTTATGTAATTTAAGGATGTGGGTATTGTTTCTTCTGTGTCTTTATGTAAATTAATGATGTGGGTTGTTGTTTAATCTTGTTTTTATGTTTTGTGCTATGTTGTCTGAATCTTTAATCTTATTGTTACACCGGTTTTATATTTTTGTAAGGAGTGGATAAAGAAACTAGGTGGTTTTTGTGTTTTTTTTTAATGTTTGTAAGCTAACTTGTTAGGTTAAGTTTTGTTCTTTGTTGTATGTGAAAATTTAGTTTACTGATGTACATTTGGAGCATATAATGAGAAGTAGTCGTGTTACGTCTTTTTTTTGTTTGATTATGTTTGGTGCTTTTGGTTAAAAGGGTTTTTTGAATTAGCGTATTTTATGGGCAGCTTAGCTTATTGAACTTGGATAAGCTTAGTAAGCTCTGTTGCATTTTTCAAGAGCTCATTAACTTGAGATTACAGCTTTTTTTAATGCAATAAGTTCAGAGAAATAAGCTCTTGGTATGTGTGATCGAGCTTATCTGTTTTTTAAATTCTCAATAAGCTGATTTGCCATAAAATAAGTTAATTGAAATACTATTTACTTAACATTTAATCATGTTCTTATGTTTGTGTATTTTGATTTCATTTTCATATTGCATGTGTCACTTCTTATGAAGTGGATAAAGTAATTAATGTGCTATGCCGTTGATGATGAAATTGAAACTATGTACTGTATTAAGCTTGAAACTTTTTGTAAGTTAACAAAGTAGGTATTGTTTCTTTAGTGTTAAGATTATGTAAATTAAAGATGCGGGTGTTAAGATGTACTGGATAGAGAACTTATGCTTGGATTTGCTAGTTGGGATTTTTTATTACATTTTGATGTTTATGATATATACAAGGGGTGTTGGAATTAACTTATTTTCTGCGCATGTCAGCTTATTGAAATTTGGATAAACTTGATAAGCTCACATTGTTTGGCTGTAAGCTTATTAACTTGAGTTTATATAGTTGGGCTGTGTGAGCGTATTGGCTTTTCAAATTCCCAAAACGTTGATTTGCCAGAAATCAAAGTAATACAGACACCATTTAGTATACAGACACCATTTAGTTAGCATGTTTTTGTTATTTTTGTGGTTGTATTATGATGTTTGTTTGTTTGCTTACTCTAGTGTTCATGATTTAATTGATACCCTGCACTTAGTTTTGTGTATAATGATGTTTGTTTCATTCTTATTAAGTGATTGATTAGTTGGAGCTAAGTCTTTATCTGTTTGTACGATTTTCAATTGTTTATTGCATTGCTTTCTTTGACCATGAAACTGATTTTTTGTAATCTTTTTGGTTTCGTACGCAGTAGTGAAGTCTAAAGAAAGAAAACTTTACAATCATGAGGTATGTGTCTTGAATCAGACTTTTGTAGTTTTCTTCGTTTAAATTGTTTTTGTAACCTAATGTGCTGTTTATCAGTACATTATACTCAGTACAAATGCATCCAAGAATTGAAAAGCTTCCCACACGGACGCATAGAATACATGTTGGAAGATTTTCAATTCTTGGATGTGTCTATGTTGAAGTCTTGTGTCATCCACTCAGTAGTATTGTTTTCAGTGTTTATAATTTTTTTTACAGCCTTATAGATGTATTAGACGTTATCTGATATTGAATTTTATGATTTGGCAGTAAGCTTTCAAGTGAAGCCCTCAGAGAGGCGATTACTAGCATCACTACTGATGCTAAGGAAAAGAAAGTCCGTAACTTCACAGAGACCATTGAGCTGCAGATTGGTCTCAAGAACTACGACCCACAAAAGGACAAGCGTTTTTCTGGTACCGTCAGGTTGCCTCACATTCCACGTCCTAAGTTGAAGGTTTGCATGCTTGGAGATGCTCAGCATGTTGAAGAGGTAAACTATTTTCCTTCATTATAAAGATAGGAAACATGGTATTCATTTTTTTTTCATTACCTCCCTATCGACTCATGCTGTTTATGTTGTATTTTTACAGGCTCAAAAGATTGGTCTTGAGTACATGGATGTGGAATCACTCAAGAAGCTTAACAAGAACAAGAAGCTTGTGAAGAAGCTTGCCAAGAAGCACCAGGCTTTTTTGGCCTCTGAGTCCGTTATCAAGCAGATTCCTCGTTTGTTGGGACCTGGTCTAAACAAGGCTGGTATGTGTATCTGTTCAGAAGTAGTCTATTTCATTAAAGTAAATGCTCTTTCTATTCTTCCGAGTATCTAAACTCATTTTTGTATGTATATACGTGTGCTTGCAGGTAAGTTTCCTACTCTTGTCAGTCACCAGGAATCTCTTGAGGCTAAGGTGAATGAAACCAAGGCAACTGTTAAGTTTCAGTTGAAGAAGGTGTTGTGTATGGGAGTTGCTGTTGGTAACTGCAGCATGGAGGAGAAGCAGATTTTCCAGAACGTTCAAATGAGTGTCAACTTTCTTGTTTCGTTGTTGAAAAAGAATTGGCAAAACGTGAGTCTATCTTTGTTTTAAATCCATCATTTAGTAAATATTTATACGCAAATCATGTGAACATTTTAACTCACAGCATGTCTATTTTTATTTGATTGCAGGTAAGGTGTTTGTACTTGAAGACAACAATGGGAAAGCCAGTTCGTATCTTTTAGGTGCTTTCTTTGGTTTTGATTTGGTTGTTGGGAGATTAGTACTTGAAAGCTTTTACCGATAATGGTGGCTGTCGTTTTTGAATTTTCGGATTTCTGTTTTTCTATTGTATTAGATGATGCTATAGACAATATGTTTAATGGTTGCCGAGCTATTATCTTTACTATCTGTCTTCCTATCACATGTTTGGCTCAGTGATCCGTGATCATATATACGCCTGTGAACTTAGACTAGGACTGCAAATGAGATTAGGTTTCACATTGAAGTTTTAGAGCTCAACGACAAAAAATGCTTGATCTTATATCGGTTCTGTTCGCCTCGAGTTCTTATAGTGATTTTTTATCCTTAGTTTGTGGTTTGAGCTTAGGTAGGAAGTTATGTTAATTTAGCTTGTGCTACTATCATAAAAGCGTGTTTGAGTCGAAATTTTCAGGAGTCAACGAAGCACACTTCAAGTGTTGTCTTTCCTCTTGAAACCAAGTGTAATTTAGTCTAATAATATCAACAAAATACGTTTTTTCTGTTTTTCCTTTATATGTAGTATGGATAGGTTATGACATTTTGCATGCCCTTAAGCTGGATTGTCTAGAGGACAAGGACTCGAAACCATTAAGCTGTGAATCATAACACGAACACATGAAAAAAGCGCAAAAAAAAAAAAAAAAAAAAAAAAAATTAAATACATGAAATGGTGCCTTACTATGTGTACCTTATACGTGTTGTTATTAATCGATTTTTTATAAATAAAGGACAAAAGGATAAATGTTTGTTATATTTTATGTTGCAATTTAAATTGAATCATTTACAGTGTTTGCTTAATACAAGGAAATACTGATTAAAAAACCACTTACATAAAATTGATAGAACAATGCAACTTGAATAAACAGATAAATAGCTATTAGTAATGGTCAAGAGCCACTCAATCATATTTAGAGAGCCTTTATTAATCTCTAAAAGCTCTCATATTTAGACTTTTGGGTCTACTCAGGAGTCCAAATACATGGCATTGAACTTGTAATTCAGATGGCTTTTTTCCCGTTAAACAGTATTAATCAAACTTTTATACCTTTAGCTAGAGTAGACGAATATTTGCGTATAACGACGATGTATAACAGTAAATAATTATATTTGCGAACTTATCATTATGTTATTACCCTTAATGCGACACTTGTTTAAAACGAAAAATGATCAACGTTTGAGTATTAAGAAATATTTAAACTTTTTAATTTAATGATGAATGTTATCATCATTTTTTATCAAAAGCATATTGATAATTTAACTTTACTCATTTTTTAAACTTTTTAAGTTTAAGAAAAGGGAATGTCTAACCAATGCCCTAAGGGCATTGGATAAGATTTGTTTTTTTGTGATCTTTTACGTAGGCCCCTATCACTTTTTAACTAAAAAAATATTTTTTTATGTCCTTTTTTTTTTGTCCATGAGTGTTTTTTATGTGGGTCCATGCCCTCTTATCCAATGCCCTTAGGGCATTGGTTAGACATTCCTTTAAGAAAAAAGATTTTCTCTTTATACATGGTTGAAACTAGTTATAATACCAGCACACGGGGCGGGGGGG
>LBNU01000347.1:154447-165725 GCA_014162995.1 Artemisia annua
AATGATATATTTTTGTTTATTAAAAAATAAATAATTTTATCTTTATTTGTTTGATTTATGATTTAAGGTAGAAGGTCCCGTTGAGTTCTTAATAATTATAATATTTTTTTATAAGTTCATTGACGAAGTTCTATTTACTCAATAATTTATAATTATAGTTTTTTATTATTAAAGATAATCATTTAAAAAATTTAATCTTATTGTTAGTTGCATCTTATTTATATTTTTTGTATTTATATTCTACTTGTGTAGTATATCAACAAAACAAATTTATAAATTTATAAATTAGAAAATAATAATTAAAATATTACCTAATAAGGAATCTTTTTTTCGAAATACGAAAGTCCCCACTAGGGGTTTTGTTTTATTATATAAAAGATATGTAATCGGATTGAGGTATTCGTTGCTGAGATTACCAGGGAAGTGAGTATGTGACTCAAATGTACGCTATCTAATCGAGGTATCTTATAACCATTTCCGATCCTTTTCTTATGACCCCACCAAAATTTAAATGACCATGCGTCCATGCGTATGCTAAAATTTTTAAAAATATATATATATATATTACAACAAGAGGTAGCTTGTACGGATCCAATCGTAATCACACGTTTATTGTGAACGACCATAAACATTTCATTTTTACAATATGTTTATTCTATATCAGTATTTTTTTAGTATAATAACAATAATTCAATATAATACGTTCCTTGAAAAACTTATATGCAACTTATTTATTGATGCCTACAAATTAGATAGGTCCCTTTTTTAGACTTGGTTATTCTAAAATGAGCTTCGTTCAAAAAAAAATTTTTTTTCTAAGATGAGCGGTTAACCGGCACGTAAAAAGAGTTTTGTTGATACTTGCATAGCGTTTAATAGGATGTTAAAAACATATTATATTTATACTGTGATTAAAGTTAGACTACGGAGTAGGTTGAAATTGCATGAACTTTCCATTCAAATATTTAAACTTCGCAAAAACATGGGCACAATTTTTTTATTTCAAGTTGTGTTGTTATTTCTTCAAACACAACAAATTTCATGTTATGCAACTTGGCGATAGCATACTTTGACTATATTTGATAAATGGTAAGATGGTATTAAAAAAATACTGTGTTGATGAATTGACATAAGCTAATAAATATGCTAAAAACAAACATTTTTTTTTAAGCCTAGGTTTTCGATTCAACATTACGAGCCGACTAATCACAAGGCGACTACCTTTTTGGATAGATCAGAGCTGGCGCAGATAAACCTTCGTGGCTGTAAGGAGATTAAATTTCTCCCTTTTTGATTCGATCCCTTTACCTCTGGTATTCTTACTGTTTAGGTCACTTCTTGTGGTTACGTACCATCTATTTTAAGTATATAATTAGCTAGTTTAGTCAATCGTGCATGATCTCGTATTCTCGTATGTAGTTTTTTGTAGCTTGAGATATTTCGCATTAAAATATGATATTTGTAGTTTTGTCAAAAATAAAAGTCTTGACCAATGCATACCCAACAATTTGAAAAAAAAAAAAAAAAATTATTTAAAGGTTTTATATAAACGCTTATATATTACATCTTTACATGTTACATTTCGAGTTAAACATGAGAGACCATTTTACTAGTGAGATAAATAGGTCCAATCCCGATTTGTGGGTTTGGTGCATTAGGCTTTGACCATTATAAATAATGGTCAATAATAATATTAACAAAACAACTCCACCTGCTTGCTTGCTTGCTTCCATAATTCACGAAGAGAATAAAATAAAACAAACTACATACTGTGTTGAACCAAAAAGAACTAAATCCTTTATGCCCTATGCACGATCGCCTAGAAACAAAGTAATATCCTCTTGGGCCAATCTTCTTTCCGTCGGTCCAATGGAACAACAAGAGGGTGAGATCTTTTGAAGTGCCGGTTATTTTTTTTTTATTAGGGTTTGACGGGGTGACCTTGAAGAGGCGGCTCAATGTAGCTACCTAGGTTTGAGGATCAAACCTGCTTCGATACCATGTTAGACAATGATAAACCCGTAGGCATAATATTATTATTGACCATTATTTATAATGGTCAAAGCCTAACGCACCAAACCCACAAATCGGGCTTGGGCCTATTTATCTCACTAATACATTTTAGGGTGGTTAGAAAAAACAGAAACTCGAAGAACCAAGCTCAACCGGTCTAGCTTGAAACACAGCTATAAACAATAAACTTAATCACTAATTCACTACCCACACTAACGCTAGTGGTGATCACCTTTGGAAAGAAAACATGTTATTGAGAGTCGTAATTCTATTACTACCGATCTAACTCGTAACTCGTAAGCATGTGTTGTAATTTGCAAAATAACTAGTCATTTTAAGTCATAGGAAAAAAGACCTTCAAAAAAAGGAGTTAAAATATTTTAATAAACATTTTATGTTAAATAAATGGTAATCTAAACTTAATAACAAAGAATAATGCTACATTCTCCTACAATATCTTTCTACTCATTCTTCTATTCACACCAAATTATAACATGTGTAATGCACTAATTTTCTTCCTTAATTTAATTCATTGATCAATTCACTTGTCATGATCACACAAGTAAGAGGATATGTAGGCATATCAAGTAGGAAGATATATCATTTTCCATAACAAAAATGTTATTTGAAAGAGTTTTGCTGTAGCTTCATACATTACCTATATATACTAAAACGGGTGATGCTCACTAAAATAATATTCTATTCTCGGTTTGGGCCAAAAATGCTTGAGCCCATTAAAGCGTGTCCATTTGCCCAACAGTCTAGCGCAGATCAGGAGCGATATAGCACAAGGATAAGAGCGAGTGATTTCTTTTTCCAGAGGCTTTATCATCATCAAACCGACTCTCACACAAACCAAGAACAGCACCGCCTCATTTCTTTGATATCTATCATCAACATCTCATTTATTCTGGAATTGTTTCGATCAACCGATACTCATACGGGAGCGGAATCGGAGAGCAATGACCAGTTGATGAGGAGTAAAGAAATAAACTGGTAACTGATTCTTGGTTGATGAGATAATTTTTGTTTGTTAATCTAATTTTGGCTGATGGTTTTGTGGACCGTGTTTTTTGGTCGGTGACGATTGTCGGTGTTTATGCGCAGGATGTGCTAATGGACCTTGGGTGAGTTTTCCTCATTATAGTAATTAGTTGATTCGCATGGTTTTACAATTTCTTAGAAAATGATCTAATATTTTTGTCTCTTCGAGGATAATATCTTAAATATTCATTTGTTTTTTTTTTTTTTTTTTTTTTTTTTTTTTTTTTTTTTTTTTTTTTTTTTTTAACTTGGTGTGCAGGAATGTTGATGGTGACACTAATGGTGACGGTGATATAATACTAAATGATTTTGATTTATGGTTTATAGTTTCGTTTTCATCGTTTACTGGATCATTGACTAATTGGTTCGGTTTTTTTCCCTTTTTTTCTTTTCCATTTTTTAGATGTTAATCGTTAATCTTTGTTTCAAAGTGATATCTTTTGGCTAATTTTTTTAATTGTCACAATGAAAATATTACAAGGAAAAAGTGATTGTTGATGACGCGGTGTAACTTAAGTGAGACATGTAGTGAGCGAAATTTTGAATCTATAACTTAGTTGTGATCAGATATAAGCAATCTGAAACAATATGTTTTAGAAATTTGTATGTGAAAGGGGGCTTAATTACGTAAGTTCGTTAACCTTAAAGTCATTTGGGAATTGTGATTACTGATGATTTGATGAAGATGGTGTTCTAAGTTTTAGGTATGTGCTTTTTTCATGCTAATTTTACCTGATTCTGAAACTATCCTCTTGAATATTTTTTTATCTCATCGATTGCTTTCATTTTCGCTTACAGGTCATCAAATCAACCAATTGCATAACACCCCTTAAAGGACTTTTGTTATTAAGTTCAACATTCGTTTCAACTGAACATGCTACATCAGGTTATCCCCCTAAGTTATATTGCTTTGATAGAGCTTTATTGTAAAAATGATCCAATAGGGAAAAGATAAGGGTGTGTTTGCATTAGGTTATTTTACCGGCTTACGGGGTCAACTGTATTGGGAAAAAAAGTTCATGTCCAACATATTTCCTGGCCATACAGCCACCAAATCATGAACACTAACACGATCCAACAACAGATTTCAGAGAACGAGCTAAACAACCATTACAACAATATCCTTGACTTTTCAATAAGGGGCGCGTTACCTAGGCCGTTTTATGAGTTTTAGATTGCTTATTTGAAACTCTTTTTTGATGAAACTGATGTATATATGGATGTACATAAGAGCTGTGTTTCTTTAGTCCTTTTTTTAATTGATCACAACAGATCTATATGGCTTGCTGTCCCAATCTTTTTATGCCAAATGTTGGTTTAATCTTTGTGAACTTTATGTGTTTCTTGCAGAAGAGACCTGAAGTATTATGCACGGTTAATGCGGAGCTTGGGCTAAATTGACAGATAAAGCGAACGCTTCTAAATGATACATAACTTATAGTTTCTAGGTATAGTGGAACGTTGTCTTTGGTTTTTGTCGCTATAGTCGAACGAAATAGAGTTTACTGCCTTAGTTTTTCCGATCCACTGGAAATACATTATTTTTGGAAATAATGTCACTATTTGATATATGTCCAAATTGGTTGGTAAGTAACTGCATACATTTTGCAGAAGATTTGCAGCAACGCAGCAATAGAGTTAAATGTTCGTAAATTGAAATGTCGAATGTCCCAAAAATAATGTATTTCCAGTGGATCGGAAAACCTAAGAACAATTGTGTGATACTGATGAAGATCTATGAAGCTATGTTGTCTAATTTCAAGATTGAAAAGAGGGTTTAATTAGGTAAGTTCGTAAACCTTAAAATCGTATGGGAATTGGGATTACTGATGAAGATGATGTTATAAGTTTTAGGTATGCTTTATTATGAAAATTTTACCTTATAACTTGGAGTTTATCTGCTCCGAAGGGATTAAACAATTGTGTGATACTGATGAAGATCTATGAAGCCATGTTGTCTAATTTCAAGATTGAAAAGAGGATTTAATTAGGTAAGTTCGTAAACCTTAAAATCGTATGGGAATTGGGATTACTGATGAAGATGATGTTATAAGTTTTAGGTATGCTTTTTTTATGAAAATTTTACCTTTTTCTGAAAGTATCCAGTTGAATATTTTTTAATCTCCTTTTATTTGCGGTTACAGGTTCTAAGCAACCAGTTGCATAACACCCCCTAAAGGACTTTTGTTATTAAGTTCATGATTCATTTGACTGAACATGCCACATCATGTTATCCCCCCTAATATTGCTTTTATAGATGTTTATTGTAAAAATGATCCAATAGGGAAAAAGATTAACGATGTGTTTGGATTAGGTTATTTTACCGGCTCACAAGATCAACTGTATTTGGAAAAGTTCATGAGGTCATTTCTTTACTTGCACCGCCTCACTATCCAGAAGTTACCATCACACCAAAAACAGACCAAATTTTACAGATACTGATCTTCAAAAGCTTGTGGGATTTGGTTGTTTTAATTATTTTTCCGGCAATTAACTTTTGCGTTATTTTATGTTGTGCAAAATGAAACACTAAATTTGTTTTTTGGGTTTTTCAGGAATTGACTGGGTCAATGGCGGAATTGGTTGGATGGATCAAAAGGAACCCTTAATTTTATTGCGTGGTTGGGTTGCCGATGAGGTAAATCTGATTTTCAAAAGTAAGGATTATATATTTATATCTATGACATTGTTTTTGCGCTGAAAATGTTCTGATACAAGTAACTTAAAGTAACTTAGGTACACATACTTCTTACAAACGTTAGTCAGTTTGCATATACATTATGTCTTTTTCAAACTTACAATAAGAGATGCAGAATTAAACAAAGTCCAAAAATAGACAGGCACGATTAGGACTGACCGTACCCATAGTTTGTAGAATGACTGCTTCGTTTAGGAATTGGCTCAATCAAGTCTACAGTGTTTAGCAGCGGGATTTTTTAGGACACACTTTGCAACAAACATGGTTTTGATATGTTTTGGTGAAAATTTGCAGTGTTCGGTTTTTGGGGCGTATGTCATCTGTTGCAACTGTGGCAACGCCACACATTTCAAAGAAGAGTGAAAACATGCGAGCCAGTTCTGAAAGAGTATGTGTTTGGGCTTCAGGCCTTAAGTAGAAACTACTAAAGGTATATTTTATTGTCGTAAGGGCAACGAAGAAGGCACATCATCATCGGTTATTCAGGCTCCGGTGGAAGAAAATATTGCAACAGAAATGGCCATCGACAACATAACTCCTAATACTGATGAACCTGCAGAAAAGAAAAGGCACAAAACTCAGACCGTGTCTACGGCAGTTCGCAGAGAGTTGTTTACAGCCACAGACCAAGAGGGGAGTGTCCCTAAAGCTAAAAAGCAGAAACACGAGCAATAGGTCAGCAACATCTTTTGAAATCATGTATGCGCAGTGGGTATAATGCACACGCGTAAAGGAGTATTCCTCATATGTACGGTAAGCGTTAGGACATATGTGTTGTAATATGTATGATACCTGTACTGTCTATCTACCAAGCTGTGAACTCAGCATGTTTCCCGCCACTAGGCATAAAGCATTAATGCCATTTTTTGTAAACGATAACAGCCATAATGTAAGTGCTTGCTTTCATAGGAAATTACCGCCCAACTCCAGACTTACAGTGACCAAAACAAATGGCAAACACCCCACATGGGTCTTACCTAAAGGGAAAAAAACATGTTGTGACAGAAGTGCAAAGAAGGATGTTTTATTACGGCCTATAGATGGTAATATATGTATGCCCGATATGTCAGCGGAAAGTTACTGGAGTAGTGTAACTTTTATTCCAGAGTTGTTTAAATCAACACAAAGGCTATTATGAAACTTATAAAAAGGCTACTACTTAGAATACTTTAGTCAGCCACTGTAATATGTTTCATAAATGTAGGAAGTATGTGTAAGGCTGCAGATAAGTATGTTCCCCGTCAACGGGCTTAGAACATACCATTTTGTTCAAACAGTGGCAGCCATAATGTAAGTAAATGCTTTCATAAGAAACCATCTGCATATGCCGTGACCATAGTCCAAAGGTGTGGCTGGCACCCCCGCCGCAACGCGGCGGGTACCTCCCCCTCGTTATATTCATAAATATTCTCCTACACACAAAATAATATAATATGTTTTTTCTCCACTCATTATCTCTTTACATTCAAACTGTCTATTCTAACACTTGTCAGGATTATGTGAGTAGGAATATAAGCAGAAACATGTAGCAGATGGATATATCGTTTCTCTACTTGAAAACATTAAGGCATTCAACTAGTCATATAAAAAGAGTTAAGTGATTAAAGTAAAAAGTTTATTTATGATTAATAGATACATTATGATAGGTACTTAAGGCTTTGGTATGATAATATGTAAATGACCTATCAAATACAAGATTGTAGATTTAAGTCTCGAAAATATTTGAGAGATAGATGATATACGTGTATAAAATGAAACATGTGAAAAAAGTTTGTCTATGCATATGAGGACCGTTTGTAATGTAAATTGAAACATGAGACCAAATACATACTATTTTATGCCTCACTTTTCTTAAAACAAAACAAGTTGGAAATCATGTAGAGTTTGAGTTCGAGTAATAGAGAGGTTTTGTTTAAATGACTTCTCTTGTTTTACAAGAAGATCGTTCATCAAATCGTTGTGAGATTAAGTTATGTTAAGAACATCTAAGATAAATTTATTATATGTAAAAAAAAGCTATTACATATATACTCATTAAAAGTTTAAAACTTGTATGAGTGCTTAGAAGCACCTGTGAAATCAAAAGGTCTAAGCTTCAGCCCTCAGATACAGCCTACATCTGAAACAACTCCACCCTTTTATCTTTATTTTTGTGTGTTTGATAGGATCTGTAAGTATGAATAAATGATGTTTTGTTTATCAGTATCCTCTCAAAGTCATAACACTTAGTCATAATTTATATTCAAATAGGGGGAGATTGTTTGGGTCAGTCAGTACCCAAGTCTCGTTAAACTTAGATTTGAACACAATTAATGATCAGTGTTTTATAAACGTGAACTAATCAAGTCACTGAGTGAACAGTCACTCAGTGAGTCTCTTCAGGATGTTTAGAAAGCCAATAAGGAAGGTTTTCCATTCAGTGAGGCGGTCTCTCAGTGATTGCATCTAAGCCAAAGAAGAAGGTGATGGATTGTGAGTGATGACAATAGCTCACTGTCCCTAGGTCTCCTCCCAACCATAAGACTGAAGAATGCTCCTGAAGACTGAGAAATGGCGGATTGGGAGGGAAAGTTTGAACTATTCAAATAAAGTATTTATCACTTTATAAGTCAAACTTTCTTTTTTGGCTACAATCCAACCTAATACTAAAGGTATCTGTCTTCTAACCAATATGGGCTGCATTCAACAGTGACAAGATCTTCTAAGATTTAGCTTTGGAAGTCTTTAATCCATTGGACAATTGTATGTATAATACTTGTGTTAAATAGGATCATAAAAGAGGAGAAAAGGTTAAGTTTGTGAATTAATGCTTAGACATTCCAAACCCTTTTTCCCCTCCAAAGAACATACTTGTACTCGGCTAGCTCGAATGTACCTTAGTTGTCAATAGCTTAGCTTAGTTTAGTGAGGAGAAACCCACCTAACTTGTCATTTCAATCCAAGTGTTTATTCCGCAAACACTTGGGTATAATTCTTTGATTGATTTCTAATAAGAATTAACGTTGAAAATTCCTGTCTCCATTTACTTTACGTTTTATTCAAAATCTCTCAATCAATTATCATATCATATCTTAGCATGGTGCACAGCTTAGACTATCTCTTTAGTTGAGTTTATCCGTGTAAACGGGACCACAGAATCATTAACGCAATAGCGTCAGCAACATCTTTTGAATCATGTAATGCGCAGGTGGTATAATGCACACGCCGTAAAGGAGTATTCTCTATTTGTACGGTAAGTCGTAGGAATATGGTGTTTAATATTTGTTTATGTACCGTGTGTAGTCTTACCAAGCTGTGACTCAGCATGTTTCCCGCCACTAGCATAAATGCATTAATGCCATTTTTTGTAAACGAATTACAGCCCATAATGTAAGTGCTTGCTTTCGTAGGAAATTACCGGCCAACTTCCAGACTTACAGTGACCGAACAAACAATGGCAAACACCACATGGGTCTTACCTAAAGGGGAAAAAACTGTTGCTGACAGCAAGTGCAAAGGAAGGATGTTTTATTACCGGCTATAGATGGAATATATGTATGCCCGATATTCAGCGAAAGTTACTGGAGCTAGGTGTAACTTTTATTCCAGAGTTGGTTAAATCAACACAAAGGCATTATGAACTTATTAAAAGGGCATACTACTTAGATACTTTAGTCAGCCACTGTAATATGTTTCCATAACTGTAGGAAGTATTGTGTAAGGCGCGATAGATAATGTTTCCCCGTCAACTGGGCTTAGAACATACCATTTTTTCAAACAGTGGCCAGCCATATGTAAGTAAATGCTGTTCATAAGAAACCATCTGCATATGCCGTGAACCATAGGTCAAAAGGTGTGGCTGGCACCCCCGCCGCAACGCGGCCGGGGTACCTCCCCACCTCGGTTAATTCTCGCATATTCTATGATAGTAGCACTAAGGGTTCCTTTCATTTTCAAGCTTTGTGTGCTCTTTATGTTAACCTCATACTAAACATGACTCATCCCATACTCACATGACATGTCTCCTTGCCTTTCTTTTAATCAACTTTTTTTTTTCTTCACACACATGTCTTTCATGTATAAGTTTAATGACAAAGAAAAAAACAAATACATCACTATTACTAAAAGTTTTGTAATTATAATGCTTATTTTATTAGAATAAAACTTAAATCATTTGAGGGAAGAATGTGTACTACGCCACTTTTTTTCTTTTAATATAGTTGGATGGTACATATGCTTTTAATAGAATGGGTAAGAATAAATAAAAGTTATTCTAAAAACTATGAAAGAAAATATCATGTAGTAGTTGTTTGGTTTAACAATGTTTTAAAATTTTAGTCGTGTTAACAACTATGTTTATGATCATACGAGATTTGATTTTAGTAAACATTCGACTCATAATTATATGTGTCAAATGATGCATGCAAAGATTTTACATTACACTTAATTTTTTGGTTGGCCGTTTGGTCCGCAAAATATCTTTAAAGGAATTGTAATCTGTCAAATCAATTATAAATGTAATTTGAATGAATTAAAATGCAAATGAATTGTAATCGATCAAATGAATCGTAATTATAATCTGAATCATTTGTATTGTGAATGAATTCTAATGTGCAATATTTGTAATTTATAATGATAACAATAATAATAACAAGAACAATAATAGTAATAAATATATAAATTGAATAGCAATTAGTTAATTATTAAAATAACAATAACAATAAAGCATTTAAATTAATTAATAAAATCATAATGAAAAAAGGTTAATAAATATCTAAATTTAATAATAATTAAAAATCTTAAATATTAATACTTTTATTAATAAATTTATATTATTTAATTTTAAGAATAAAAGTATGTAAGTACATAGTAATTTAATAGGTTAATTAGAGATATTTATTCTAAATTTACTGGGAAAAAAAAAGCATAAATACATATACTAATTTATAATCTTTACGATTAACAATTATTAAAAAAATATAATAATAATAATAACAATAATAATAAATAAATACATACATACAACCCTGTTAAGTAGCAAAGCATGCGCTTTTTCCACTTATTGAATTTTCCAACCTCTAGTCGGGGAGCAGTAGCAGTATAGCTTCCTCCCTTTTTGTCGACCAGTTGGGGTACATCATTCTCAGACATGGTAGGATCTGGTTTTTAAAAAACTTTGAGCACTCAGTTGTTTAGAGAGTTTTACAAACCTGATGCTCTGATACCACTTGTTGGTCCCGTTTACACGGATAAACTAACTAAAGAGATAGTCTAAGCGTGCACCATGCTAAGATATTGATATGAAATACTTTGAGAGATGTTTGAATAAAACGTAAAGTAAATGGAGACAGTAATTTTCAACGTTTAATTCTTATTAGAAATCAATCAAAGAATTATACCCAAGTGTTTTGCGGAATAAACACTTGGGATTGAAATGACAAGTATGGTGGGTTTCTCCTCACTAAACTTAAGCTAAGCTTAAGTGACAACTAAGGTACATTCGAGCTAGCTCGAGTACAAGTATGTTCTTTGGAGGAGAAAAAG
>LBNU01000347.1:166496-198367 GCA_014162995.1 Artemisia annua
TCTTCAGTCTTTAAATCACCTTTCTTTAGTTGTTGAGGAGTCTTGGGGTTCAGTGAGCTATTGTCATCACTCACTGAACCCATCACCTTCTTCTTTGACTGGGGTGCCACTCACTGATTGACCGCCTCATTGAGTGGAGAGACTTTCTTCTTAGACTCGTCCTTAGTATCCTGAAGGTGACTCACTGAATGACTATTCACTCAGTGACCTGAAGTGTTCAAGGTTATCCAACACTTAGCGTAGTTTGTGTTCAAATTCAGTTCAGTGAGACTTGGGTACTGAAGGAACCCAACAACTTGTTTTAAAGGTTTAGGTGAAATGTATGGATATGTGAAGCACTTTTAAATGTATGTTAATGCTACTACATGTTGAACCACTTTATTCCTTGTTGACAACATGAGATATCCCATCACCAATCCAAGTAGGGTCCCACATCCATATCCCAATGTCACCACTTCCCACGTAAATCCGCTTACCTCCTCATGACTTTCGTGTGATTCAAGCTGTGGTTTGTGTGTATACTTACTGCACTTTTTGGGCAGCGGAAACCTGCAGAGTCCCAAATTTTCTGCAAATGAGTTCTCATCAAATGTGTTGAACTGTGTTCCTTCTCGAATACGCCCACTAGATGGTTTTGGGATAGATTTAAGACCGCAAGACGCTTGATTCCTGCAAGGCTTTGAGGGATATTTCCTGTGAGTTGGTTCCAAGAAAGGTCTAATGATTCAATCTCTGCTAGTTTACCAAGAGAGTTTGGTATTCGACCATTAAGGCTATTGTGGGACAAGTTTAGCACTTTCAAAGAACTCAAATTTCCGATTATTTCTGGTATCTCCCTTTCGAAATGATTGTTTGATAGATAATAATGTTGAGGTTAACAAAAAGTCTTGGAATATCTTGATCCACCCCTTTCATCACAACTTCGAATGAGTAATACTTCTCACCCATGTTCAAATATTCTAGTTTTCTGCTGTTTTTTACCACATTCTTCATGGAATTGAAACTTTGAAAATATTTTGCAGGGAGTTGCCCTACGAAGCCATTATGAGATAAGTCCACAGAACTTGAAGACTTGAAAATGGGAATTCGACAGTTGAAGAGGGTTGAATGTGTCCATGAAATTTGTTTGATTTGAGGACAAGAACCTTCAAATTAAATTTGGAAGATCTCCTAACCAACCAGGGAATGTACCATTTAAGTGGTTGTTTCCTAGATCAAGTACACTCAAGTATATGCATTTAGACAAGGAACTTGGTACCTCTCCTTCTAATTGATTTCCTTTTAAACTAAGCCCAGTTAACCATTCACAGTCAAAGTATAAACTTGGAATTGTTCCTTGAAAGCTATTATTCCCCAGTTAACCATTCACATTCTAAGAAACGAGGAGATATTTCCAAAGCATTGTGGAATCAATCCACCAAATTGATTATTGGACATATCCAAATACCGTAGCTGGTTCATGTTGCAAATTGATGGAGGGAATGGTCCCCGTAGTCCATGCCATTGAAGTTGTGGCAAGGCTGTTATGAAGTTATGTGATAGATTCAAGTGATATAACTTATTACCTCCTATCTCCTTTGCCCAATGACGAATGCCATGGATTTCGTTGCTAGAGAGATCTAATATTTTAAGTTGTTTCATGGCTCGAACTAAATACGGAAACCCCTTTAGCTTGCAAGAGGTCAGTCCTAAGTATTCAAAACCTGGGTTGATATAATGATTGCCATTGATGATAGTAATGGAGAACCCGCTGTACGAGAGTTCGAGATATTCAAGGTTTCTGAAGCTTGAAAAGAATGTATCCAACTCCCATTCACCACTAAAGTTATTAAATGAAAGGTTTAACTCTTCTAATGATGGAAGAGAAAACGAGTCGAACCGTACATTTCCACTAAACATGTTATCATCTAGATAGACACATACTAAAGAGGGAAGAGTAAATAGCCGAGATGGCAATGTCCTGTTAAGTTTGTTATTTGATAAGTACAGATAAGTCAGGTGCCTTAGGTTAAATAAAGATTTGGGAAGGGACCCCATCAAACTACAACCAGAGAGATCTATGATTTCAAAAGAGGTGAATGTTTAAGAAGACTATGAAAAGTATGAGGTTCAATTCGCAAACCACTGAACCCGATACTAAGGTTAACCAATTTAGGAAGAAGTGAGATCTCTGAAGGGATGTTGCCTGTGAAATAGTTATTTCCCAAGTCAAGTGTTTTTAAAGAAGGAAGATTGAAAATGTAATGAGGTAATTTTCCTTGCAATCCAGTCTCGGCAAGATTTAGTAATTTCAAAGAAGATGAAATATTAAGACTCGTAGGTAAAACCGAAGAGATTTGAGCAAATGCAAGTGAAAGTTCTTCCAAATTAGTAAAATTCAGAAACATGTTGTTCAAAACATGTATCTTTAAATCAAACAAATTGTCGGAGAGGTCAAGAGAAACCAATTTACTAAGGAGCGTGATAGCTGTTAGGACTTGGCCAGAAAAATCATTGTAAGCAAGGTTGAGTTTTTGAAGGCGAGGAAGGCTGAAGAGGGAGCTGTTAGGATGGATGGTACCTTGTAGCATTCCACAACTAAGGTCGATACCGATAACATCACCGATGGAGTTGTTGCAGGTGACCCCAGTCCATTTACAACAATCTCTACTTGTGTTCCAGTTCATCATCTTTGGATGATAATCAGAACCAAGCCGCCAATGACAGTGTTCATATGGGTAATCGATGGAGGAAAGGTTTTGTTTAAAGAGAAGCAAAGCTTCACTCTGTTCTTTTGAGCATTTATGAATATTATTATTCAAAGAAGTGGAAGAAGCAAGAATGGTGAGCAAAAAGAAAAGGAAAAAGATGCTAAACAATTTAGGATTACTCATTGTTTTTTAAGGTCTCAAACTTTTGACACCTTCAAAACTTGATCTTATCTCCTCTGTTAGTTCAGTTTATTTATAAATACATGAAAGAGTTCACTTGCTGATAAAAATTAACGACGAACCCCAACGATAACTATTGAAACCTATAAACAAATGAAGAATGAAATGAAATGCATGTGCAAAGGAACTTCCAAATCTAAGCATTTGGCATTAAATAACTCTATTTCTTGTTTTTACTTTAGATAGAATGTAATATTGTTTTATTGTTCTAATCAACCAATAAAAGTCATATCAGATAGCTTCAACTCTCTTAAAAAAATTATATTTGTAATTCCAGTCTATCCTATTAGTGAATCAAATTCAGTCATCACCATGTGCTTCACCCCTTAATATTTGGGAACTTGCTCATGCTAACATGGGTATCATCAGTTTTGTCCAAGATTTCAGTTAGGAATAGTTTTTTATGCAGTCTGTGGATCCTATATTTTTATATTTATTAATTTACTTCTTAATCTTTATACACATGGTAGGTAGCATGAACTATAAGAGTTGTTTGGTAACGTTTTTTAAGCAGTTTTCCCGAAGGAGAACTGCTATTTGATGGCCAAATATACAGAGATAACCAAAATAGATCGTATATGTACACGATTAGTTTGGGTACATATTAAACTACGAGTTATATTGTCTCTCTTATATAGAAGGGGGCCTATATATAATTAGTATCTAGTTTGAGATATGTCTTCCGAAAAAAAAAAGTATAGATTATTTCTCGCGTTTATTTAATGAACACCAATGAAATAGAATCATCAGTTATACACATTTATAAAAGTTCACTTATGACCAAGGTTGCTGATGAGGTCATCCGGTTACACAATTCTGCTGATAAATTCTCGTTTGTGACTCCTTTCGGTTTCAAATGAAGGTATGGAAAATGTCAAGTTTGATTGGATATCAGATATAATTGATGTTCCTTTAATTTTCAGTTTTAACAATCGAAAAAACTGACAATTTCTGTATAATTAAGTTATTATTATGTAGGTTGGGCCATATATTTAAGAAAAATGGAATCTGGTTGTTGAAGACATTGTGCAACAATACTTGGCTATCTTTGGACGTCGACGATTATAAAGTCTAGATGATATTTTTCTAACTTGCTAGGAGCTTAAAATTGTAATTGAAGTTTATTTTGATTAAAAAAAAAAATCACTTTTGTGAAGAATGCTGAGATAGTATGCTAAACATACAAATGGTGAAGTTGCAGTCCTCTCTTAATGAACCTATTTCAGTTTTCCTAATCTTCTAGTTTGGCCCGTGTCAGTTAAGCAAAACTTTAATCGACCCATTCAAAAGTAAAAGATTCAAATTTTAATAAAGGTATAACAGCTTTGAAAACTTGAAAACAGACTTGTTAGTTCTAAATGTGACATCAAATGACACTATATCTCCAAACTCCATGTAGTTGCATTTGGCAACTTCATCCACCTAAAACATGGCAACCAACTCACCATTTTCAACCTTATAATAAAATGTAAAGTTCGGCACATACTTCTGTCGGTTTTCCATTTTTTCTAATAGCATTTGCGCGTCGCTTTCACCTATAAATGCATTTATATCCCTTAGTTGATTCTTAAAATCAGAAGTTGTGCCATGAACATATTGAGTGCCACCTTTCATGCTAGAGTATATATGGCGTGCCTTTGTTGCACCAAGTTTGAAAAGCTTTGACAACGAACATTTTTTTTCGCTTGAGTCATCTTCATTTGTTTCTTTGTTAGATATTTATACTCTTTCGGAATCATTAAATGATTGTGCTTAGCAATAAATTTAGTTAATTCGAATTCATACTCTCCAGAAACAGGATCCAAAGTGATGAATATTCGCGCCATACAACCTGTTATCCGCTGTCTTGTATTTGTGACTTGTTTATCACTCTTTTCTAGATCCAATGTGTTTATATTTATTTTTTTTGGTAGCCCTTCCCTATTACACATAATGTTACTTTTTACCAAACCACTTCTTGTATTTTTTTTGCCGATTTTTTAACTTCAAAGCCTGCTATTTCAGTATATCTGTTGTACATTTCAATACATTCCTTTATCATATTAAACCTTTTCCTCTCAACAGGTAAATAAATATCGTCAACAACAGGTTCCCAATAAACTGATCCTCCCGGAGTTTCTTCATGTGCGTATAAAGTTGGTCTTGGTATCATCACAGAATCTGTTTTGCAGAATCACATGTGATTTTGTTAAAAAAATATTGTGAATCACATGTGATTTTCATTACCTTAAAACCCTAAAAATCTAAATAAGCAAAAAAATAAGCTGAATAACATGTGTTTTACTTTAAACCCCTAAAAACTTGCTGAATCAAATATGATTTACCTTAAAAAATTAAAAATCTAAATAAGCAACAAAATAAACAACAAAATAAGTAACAAAATAAGCTGAATCACATGTGATTTACCTTGAATAATAGATATATTTTCTTCCATAAACTCAGCATCCATAATCTGAATTTTCAGCAGCCGCAAGTTGAACATCAACTAAATCAGACACAACCACATGATTTTCATCGACTGCAACTTGAACATCAACTAAATTTGTTTCGTTTAACTGATTACTATCCATTTGATGACGGTGGATTGACGGTGATGACGGCGGATTGAAGGTGGTGACGGCGGATTGAAGGTGGTGATGGCGGATTGAGGGTGGTGATGGAAGGTGGTTAACGGTGGTGGATTGAGGGTGTTTGTGTGTGAGTGTTTTTTGCCCAAAAAAATTTGGGGAAAAAAATAAAGGTTACATTTTTTTTTTGTTTATATAATTGTCTTTTTTGCCCTTTAAGTGTAAATAGATGATTTGATCTCAGCCTTTTGATCAAATTGGAATGGATGGTTGGGATTGGTTGAATGGTTCTACGACAAGTGGTGGTTCTTTAGGGATCTCAACTCTATGTTGTATAGTGTTTGTATTAAGAAATAGAGTGCAAACTTTGATTAACTATTGATATACCCTACTTTGTCTCGTTTCCTATATATTATCAGCATACGAGTTTTGTCTGTGTTTTACTATAGGCAATATTGTAACTCACCATGAAAGAGCGTTAGAAGAGATGTATGTTGAGTTGGTGGACGATACTGAGAATTCTATGTGTGAGGACAGGCTTAGAAACATTGTCAAATTGAGCAGGATTTTTGATGATGATGATGATGAAAACAAAAAACTCATTTACGATTTGCAGAAATTTGAGACAAAGATATGCAGAACGGCTGTTTTCCATAATAGAGTTGATGGTATGGACTGTTTTTTTATTTTTACTCATCTGTTATACACGGCTGAGAAGGAAAAGAAACAAACAGAATTTTCAATTTTACCAATTGAAAGATGGAATCTGGTTGTTGAATAGATTGGACTCCAACACTTGGCTATCTTTAGGCGCCGATATTATACTTTCTACGATTACAAGGTCTTGATGATATTTGAAATTCCTACTATTCAAATAAAACCTCTTGAGGAGCTTGAAAGTTCCGTTTGACCCGTTTCAGTTTTACCTAAGTTTTTAGTTTGGCCCGTATCAGATAAACATAACTTGAATCGATCCATTCATATGTAATCAAGTTTATGATTATTTTTTTATAGTTGATGCTTGTTATGATAAACATTCTGATTTTTCTATTTGAACCGTTGTATTTTGTATTTTTCAAGGGCATGTGGCACTTTTCCACGTATGCAATTGTGTCTTGAGTCCCACTGATTAGATGTGATCTTATACAAGCCCATTGGAACCGAAAATACTTTAGTCTTATGCCATACCAAGTTCAAGCAGCCATTTCACAATAATTGTCAGTTTGCAGAAGTAGATGTTCAAATGTTAGAAGTTAATCAAGAGGATTGATGTGGTACTAATACGGCTGTTCAAAGGAAACTAAACTACTAATATGACAAGTCCTGTTAACGAGCCTCGCATCACAGAAGCACTAAAAAGCATTCTTATATGTTAACATCAATATATAAACCTATAACATATTGCAAGTATTGCTGGGGAAACCAGCTTTATGATTGATTATGCCTTTTAATCTTTTATGAATATTTTTACGTTAAAAAATTTTCAATGTAGACATTAAATGGATATGAATCATGATAGTAATTTTCATGGGCGTAAACAGCATGAGGTAGGCAACTTCCCCTAAAAATACAAAAATTATACTCCGTAGTACAAATTTTTATTTATCATATGTAACTATTTTTGTAATTTTCTCCTATAGCAATAAAATTTTAGGGCTAATTATCTAAAAATGCATTAAACTTTACACTTTTTACCGTTGTATGTAGCTACGTTTTTTTTCCTAATGTGTGACTAAACTTTCGAATTTGGTACATTATGTGTATTTTGTGACTATTCACCCCTGTAAAATGACCATTTTACCCTTTAAAATTTAGAAAAAGTAAAGGTAAAATAGTCACAAAATACACACAATGTACCAAATTTGAAAGTTTAGTCACACATTAGGAAAAAAAAAAACATAGCTACATAGAACGGTAAAAAGTGTCAAGCTTGATACATTTTTAAGTAAATAGCCCAAATTTGTAATGCAAACTTTTACAAAATCAAAGTTTGCTCCCTCGCCTACCGGAGGTCTCCCTAAAAGCAACAGTCTCTCTACCATCTACCATCAGGTTTTATCTGGAGTAGATGTATGATCTATCTACATTCTACATTCCCTATCTCGCCTTGACGGGATTATTGCTGTTGTATTATAGTTTGCTCCCTCGACAAGAATGTTCTAACTCGACCACGTAATTCTAAATAATACAGGGGGTTAATAAAAATAACTAAAACGTCTAGGGGGCTCCCATTACATAAAACTAAAAAACAGTCTCCGTACGACGTCGTTTAGTCCCACTTCACACAATTTAAGCAACCATTTAAAAGAGGGATTTAATTTCCATCAATTTAAACTTCACAAATCCAAACCCTCCCGGCGCGTGTAAAACCCTCCCGGCGCGTGACATGAGGTTTAACTTCGATATACCAGAACCTAACACTAACGAAACCCTAACACCACCGTCAAAACCACCGTCACAACCACCGCCACCGCCACCGTCACGGTCGCCGTTATCCGCCACTCCGGCAAACGACGACGTCGAATGGCTACCACTCCAAAACCACCCGGTTTTCTCCGGTGCCACGTCATCAAGTAACGCTAACACGAAGCGGAACCTGATTGCGTGGGATGGAGCTTCTAGGTTATACTATTGGGACGTTAATTCGCAGTCGCTGCATCGAATTTCGCTTCGGTTTGGCGAACCGGATCCTGGCTCGGTTCTCGCTGCTTCGCCTTCGAAGGTTTATATATAATTTTACTGTTTTTATGATTATATCATTTCTAAAATGTTATTTAGTGGACAATGTAGTATTATAATGTGATGAGACAAGTCGCTCGTTAACTAAATGATATGATTGTATAATTTTGTAAGTCAAGTAGCTTAGATATCGTGAACTAAGTATAGTGGCGTGACCTAAGTGAATAAAAATGGAAAGTATAGTAGCCTCCGCCTGAGCGAGGTATGGGGGAGGTGAAGTGTAGACAGATCATACCCCTACCCTTAAGGTAAACCCGAGAGAGTAGGGAGACTGCTTCCATGAAGACCTCCGACAAGTGAATGTGTCTGTATATATTAACCCAATATGTATTTATTAGGATTTGTAGATGTTTTGTGGTTTTGGTATAGATTGTTTATTGCTAGGTTTGTGTTTAAATTTTAAAAGTTGCACTTGACTAGGAGAAATTTGTTGTAGATGGGCGTTGAATTAAGACTAGTCACTATTTTGTGGTATGTATTTTGACTGATAAAAGACAGGGACATTTGTTGTAGATGAATGTCATATACGTAACTAGAAGCATATGAATATACTGATGAAATGCATAGAATTTTTCGTAGGCTTTTCGACTTTTGGTTTTAGGTTTATGTCCAGTTTTCATTTTGTGGTCTCATGTGGAGATGGGACTTACAAAATGGTGATTTAATGAGATGAAAATGAAATAGTGAGTCGAGTTATTGTTTTATGGCTATACATATAGTATTTAAGCGTTAAAGAAGTAGTGAGTTGAATTACTGGACAATGTCTTATGTAAACTTGTTGAAATTAAAAATATACTGTCCATTGTCTCTTTTGCATAATATTTTTAAGCGTTATAGTATCAGTGAGTTGAATTACCGGACCATGTATTATCTTAACTTGTTGAAATTGAATGTATACCGTCCATTGCCCTTTTGCTTAATATTGATTTGCTTAATATTGTGAGGACATGTGGAGATGGGACCCAAAAAATGTAGATGCAATTAGAAGATAATGAAACAATAGGAAGACTTTTACTTGACGGCTCAGTGAATTTCCTTTCGTTCTTATCCTATGGTATTTACATTATAGGTCTTGCGAGCTGATGTGGAGCTCAATTTCACGGTAGATAGAATTACCATCAACAGAAATGGATCAGCCTTACTTCTAGAAGGATCAAATGGCTTACGTGTTATGTACCTCTATGGGCGTTCTTCATCTAAAGACAGTGCTGTTATTTGCAGGTATTATAATATAAACATGAACATATGTTATAATCTGAATTATTTGTCTTGCCTTCCGGTTGTAATTGTAGTCATCATTAAATATCATGTTATATTACAAACAATTTTGTTCTGATGATCTGCAGGACTGTCTCTGTTGGCTCTGAACTCTACTTTAACACAAACAATGCCATAAGGACTCTAAAAGTTTCATGGCACCCTTATAGTGATACTCATCTTGGAATTCTATCATCTGATTCAGTTTTCAGGTATACTGTTCTTTATTAATACAGTAGTATCTTTTAGTCGGATTGGTCTAAAGCTCGTTGGACCAGCTTGTGCATCAAATAGAGTCAATGTTGTTAGTTGTTAGTGTATCTACATATCTGTAACATGACTCTTATCATTTTGCATTCTTTAGGCTATATGATTTGTCCTCGGCTCTTGAGCAACCAGAGCAGGAATATTATTTACAGCCAGTTGGACGTGGTAGATCAAGGAACGCTTCATCAATATGCCCTGTTGACTTTTGTTTTGGTGGTGATCATTTGTGGGATCGATTTAGTGTACGCTGATTGTTTAATTATTTAAAATTAGGATGGGCTTTTGCTTATATCAATCCCTTAACTACATATAATGTTTCATTCTGCAGGTTTTCGTTTTATTTAGTGATGGTGCAGTTTATATCCTATGTCCAGTTGTCCCTTTTGGGAGGTAAGTTACCATTTACATCAAATTTCGTCTCATTTGCTTGTTGCTAATGGTTATTTTTTCTATTACAGTGTTTACAAATGGGAGTCTGTATTGGAAATATATAGTGATGCTCAGACATTTGGACTAAAAGCTGGTAGTTCAAAAGCTGTTAGTAATGCCAACCTGGCGATTTCTTGGTTAGAAGCCACATTTCCTGAGTTGGCTCGACAAGCAGCTGAAGGCGGGAATCAACCCGCACTTAAAGCCCATCCTTATGCTTTATTTGATGCATCTGTTTCATTGCAGGTATCCCTTTTAACTATTTATAGTTTTCGACTATCACAGTAGGATATCAGATTCCTTATGCAAAAAAATTCAATTCTAGGGGCCTCTTCATAAAGTATACCATGGAAATGAAGAAGATTCCATATTAAAGATTTCCGAGTGTGATGGAAGAGCTGTTGGTTTTCTTTACAAAGCAGTAAGCAAAGATTCAATACTTATCACAGCTTGGAGTAGCGGGCAGTTACAAATAGATGCATTAGCTGATGAAATACAGCCTGTTTGGATATTGGGTAATCAGCCTCGTCTTTCCGTTGATTCCCATGACCGAATTATTGGTGTTGCCATGATTTGCGAAACACACACAAACGACCACTCCGTTTTGACACTTGAACAGTCAACTGACCACAATATTTGGTTGGGACATTCACCACCATTGTTGAGGTTGGGTATTGTCGATTTAGCTCTACCCGGGAAAACCGAAACCGGTTCCGTTATTTCAATGTTTGTTGACCCTCTTATACCCGAGAGAATATATTCGGTTCATGATGGTGGTGTGGATTCAGTAGTGCTACATTTCCTTCCTTTTACTAATCAGAAAAATGGGATAGAGGATGACATGAGAGCGCCAACTGTGCAGTCGGTTCTTAGTACATGCCAGGTGGAATCCTCGGGCTCACCTCTTTGTGGTTTTGTGGCTTTATCAGACTCGTTTGGATGTTCTTGGATTGTGGGGATTACGTCTGGTTTTGAGTGCATTGTAGTAGGGATGGAAAGCTGGAATCTTTTGCTTCCTACTGCTAATATTGATAAAGGAAACAATTTTGAAAGTTTGGAAGGGGATATAAAAACAGGAGATTCCACTATTATAAGTAAAGAGTTACTTGCGGGTCCAAAGCTGGTTATTGTGCCACCTAACTCACCAAACCCTGTTGCTGCTGACTCCATTGAAGGGAGGTCTACTCTTCATCAGTACTTCAAGCTTTTCCATGAGAACTATGTGGAGTATGCGCATAAGGTAACCATCACAACCTATTACCCATTTACTTGTGAATGGGTTGTTTTGAATTCTTATTTGTAAATGTGTAAAATCAGAACCTTAGCTTAAAGGGAACAAAGTCCAATGGTTCGAACAAGTTGAAGGTCCTTTAAAGTGTATTGTTAATGTATACAACTAGTTTACCTAATGAATCTTAATGGTGTCAATTTTATTTTGGTTCAAGAACCTGTTTTCTGTTCTGTGTCATCTGAAGTATGATATCTTGATATGGTAAATACACTTTTTTAGCTATCTAACAATAATGTCTTTGTGGGTATAATAGTTGTGATGTATTAAGCTTGGTACTCAATCGTAAGACTAATTTATGGGTTGTGGTTTCTTAGGTTTACTTTGAGCTTAAACACCATGGGCCTCAACTGAAGAAAATAATTGATGAACAACATGCTCGTTTACGTGAGGCACAACAAAAGCTATCAAAAGTTGAAGGGAAACAAGAACAGTTGGAAGATCGAATAGATCATGCAATTCAGACCCATGGTCTCTTGGAAGAACGGTTGTTAAAGCTAAGAAACTTACCTGGGATTCACAAGAAACCATTGTCGAAAGCTGAGCGAGAGTTTAAGATGGAGCTTGGTAAGTTGTCCTCTTCAAATTTGATAATGGGTCAAAATGGGTTCAGGCTAAAATGGGTCATTATATTACCTTAGCATTTTTATCTTTTTAGTAAACAAATATGGTTTATAATGATAACAAAACAGTGTAATTATAGCCCAATTTTTACTATAGACGACTTTCCTCTAATTTATTGATTTGACCTATATGAAATAAAACACAAACAGATCGACCCATTTGTAAGTGAATGGGTTGAAGTTGCCACCACTAGTCCGTCCTTTAAACAGTTTTGGATCTCACTGATGTTCAGCTGATCTCAGAACTTGATGATGGGGTCTGTAGTGTTTCTGAAAGTACCCTGAGCATGTTTTTTGGTTTGTTTTATGCAGACAGATTTAGAGGATTGGAATTGGATGCATTACGCACAACCATAGAAGCTATAAATGGTAGGATAACAAGAATTTCATCTTCTACACAAGGCAAAAGACCCAACCAAAGAAGGCAACTTGCAGGAAGGAGGAAAGGTAATACTGAAGACGATGAGATCTCCCACCTAAAATCTGCAATTGAGAAACTTTCTATTGTCAACAGCGAGAATACAAAAAAAGTCAAACTTGTGGATTCTGCTTTGAGAAACCGCGAAAGCATCAGTTGAGGAAGATAACTTGTTACAAGTTTGTTAGAAATTAGAACTATGTTAGCACGAGCTTTGAAATGATTGTGAAATGCTTTATAATCATGTAACTTTTGTGTTGGCATTTTTGTTTCGAATTAATTTGTACAAACTGTGACGGATCCGAGAACATTATGCCCTTTGTAGATGAAGCCCAGATGAGTAGTTGCAGATGTCCACCACAATGTTTCTTTGGGAACTGTGATGATCATCTTATACTAGTCATCCTCGATCATGGATGAGTTTGGAAATCCGTTGAAGTATTCAATTCAAGGGGATAACGGAAAAGGGCTTGGCAGAAATAGTGTGGGAGAATTCAGTTGATTTAGGACGGTATGCCATTTACATTTGCGATATACAACATGTGTTTGCATCAAAGCCAAAACATCAAAAATGAAAAACAAAATATTTTTACCCCGTTTACATTCAAAGAACGGAATGATATGATAGTGTTCAGTTCTCTCGAGTCTCGAAACATGCAAGTATCACACGTACATTTAATGGCAACAACATGCATAGAACAAATTAGAGAAGTTGTCACTCCATGATTGGTTGAATTAGAGAGACAATCAAGGAGTGACACTCGAATTTGTTTTTGTGGGTTTAACATTCCCCAATAAACCTAATTGCTATAGCATTTCTTTTATAATAATAATAATAATAATAATAATAATAATTATTATTATTATTATTATTATTATTATTATTATTATTATATGTGTGTTATTATTATTGTTATTATTATTATTGTTATTATTATTATTATTATTATTATATGTGTGTGTGTTAAGCGATTTGCCTAATAACAAAAATAGTAGTTGGAATTGTTTAAGTTATAATATTATTGGTAGTAAAAAGGAATATTATTAAAAGGCAAACTTTGTGTTTGAAGCATTTGTCGGTGATTTTAGTGTCATTGACTATTTTAGGTAATCGGGATTTACTATGACACTAATGGGATTTCATATTATGCTTGGATACGAGTTAGAGAAGTGTGGAGTGCACACTCATTTGAGCTAATATATTTCCACCATGACAAAAACACATGGGTCAAGGGGGTTGCGCCCCTTGTTGGGGTCCCGCTCCTTTTCCATAACTGTTGGATAACAGTTGTGACGGTTGGTTTATAACCAACTTTAAATGCCATAACTGCCATAGGAAAAAGATTGGGAGACCTAAAATTCATGCCTAATTTTGTGCCTAACCTATGTGTCAAAAACTTATTGATACGGGCATTATGAGTTTTTGGTTATGCCGTTTGGGTTGACGAATGCTCCAGCAGTGTTTATGGATTTGATGAATCGGGTTTTCCACGAATATCTTGATAAGTTTGTGATTGTATTCATCNTGCCTAATTTTGTGCCTAACCTATGTGTCAAAAACTTATTGATACGGGCATTATGAGTTTTTGGTTATGCCGTTTGGGTTGACGAATGCTCCAGCAGTGTTTATGGATTTGATGAATCGGGTTTTCCACGAATATCTTGATAAGTTTGTGATTGTATTCATCGATGATATCTTGGTTTATTCAAAGTCTGAGAAAGAGCATGAGCAACATCTTCGTATTGTCTTGGAGACTCTTAGACAGCAAAAGTTGTATGCCAAGTTTTCAAAGTGTGAATTTTGGTTGAATCAAGTTGCTTTCCTTGGTCATGTGGTATCCGCAGATGGCATCACCATGGATCCATCTAAGGTTGAGGCTATCATCAAGTGGCCGAGACCTACTACAGTGACTGAGATTCGGAGTTTTCTGGGTTTGGCAGGGTATTACCGTCGTTTTGTTGAAGGCTTCTCTAAGTTGGCATTACCTTTAACGCAATTGATGAGGAAAGGTGAAAAGTTTGTTTGGACAGATGAGCGTGAAAAGAGTTTTGAAGAGTTGAAACGGAGATTGGTTTCCGCTCCCATTTTGACTCTACCATCCGGTACTGGAGGATTTCATATCTATAGCGATGCATCTAAGAAGGGTTTAGGTTGTGTATTGATGCAGCACGGGAAGGTTATTGCCTATGCTTCGAGGCAATTGAAACCTTATGAAGAAAATTATCCTACCCATGATCTTGAACTGGCTGCTGTTGTTTTCGCCTTGAAGATTCGGAGACATTATTTGTACGGTGAATCCTGTGACATCTTCACGGATCATAAGAGTCTCAAATATATCTTCACTCAGCGGGAATTGAATATGAGACAGAGGAGATGGCTAGAACTTCTCAAGAACTACGACACCAACATTCAGTACCATCCAGGTAAGGCGAATGTTGTTGCAGATGCACTGAGTAGGAAATCCGGTATGATTGCTAGATTGGAGATTGAACCCCGGATTCTTAACGATTTGGAGATTTTGGATGTTGAGCTTTGTATTCGTGGTTATGGTGGTTATTGGGCTAGTATGAGGATAGAGTCCAATCTTATGTTGAGGATTAAGGATGCTCAGAAGGACGATGGTGAGCTTTGGTCTATCGTCCAGAATATTGAAGACAGTAAGCCGTCAGAGTTCAGAGTTGATGATTCTGGTGTAGTATGGTTTGGGGATCGGCTTTGTGTTCTTGATGATCGAGAATTGCGTGAAGCTGTTTTGTCTGAGGCTCATAGTTCTCCGTTTACTATCCATCCTGGTTCTACCAAGATGTACCGAGATTTGAAGCAACGCTTTTAGTGGAATGGCATGAAACAGGATGTAGCTATGTTTGTGGCCAAATGTTTGACTTGTCAGCAGGTCAAGATTGAGCACCAGAGGGCCAGTGGTTTGTTGCAGCCATTAGAGATTCCTACTTGGAAGTGGGATTAGATTTCCATGGAATTTGTTTCTGGTTTACCTTTGACTCGGAGAAAGCATGATGCGATTTGGGTGGTCGTTGATCGGCTAACCAAGTCTGCACATTTCTTACCTATTCGTATGGATTACCGTGTTAATAGATTGGCGGAAATCTTTCAGCAGGAGATTGTTAGACTCCATGGTATGCCAACAGCTATTATATCTGACAGAGATCCGAATTTCACTTCTCGTTTTTGGAAAAGCCTTCATAATGCTTGGGGCGCTCGACTTAAGTTTAGTACCGCGTTTCATCCTCAAACAGATGGTCAGTCAGAGAGGACCATTCAGACTTTGGAAGACATGTTGAGGGCCTGTGCCTTGGAATGGACCGGCAGTTGGGATGATTATTTGTGCTTGGTGGAGTTTGCCTACAATAACAGTTGGCATGCTAGCATCAAGATGGCACCGTATGAGATGTTGTATGGCAGGAAATGTAGGGCGCCGATTTGTTGGAATGAAGTGGGTGAACGTTTGATTGAGGGGCCTGAACTGATTGAGATCACCAATGAGAAAGTGGCTATTGCCAAGGAGAAACTGCAAGAGGCTCGAACCAGGCAGAAGAGTTATGCTGATAAGCATAGACGGGATTTGGAATTTAATGTCGGCGATCGTGTATTTTTGAAAGTCTCACCGTTTCGTGGTGTGAAGCGTTTTGGAATCAAGGGCAAGCTCAGTCCTCGATTCATCGGGCCATTTGAGATTTTGGATCATATCGGGGAGGTTTCTTATCGTTTGGCTCTACCTCCTCAGCTTTCGCACGTTCATAATGTGTTCCATGTATCTCTTTTGAGGGGATACAACTATCATCCTTTGCACGTGGTTTCGTATCCGTTTGATCAGATTCAGCCAGACATGTCTTTGTCTGAAGAGCCCTAGGCTATCTTAGATCGGCAAGATAGAGTCATGAGAAACAAAGTCATTCCGTTTGTTAAAATTCTTTGGAAGAATCACCCAGAGCGTGAAGCTACCTGGAAAACCGAGGAATCTATGCGAACCAGTTATCCTCATTTCTTTTCGTAGTCTGGTATGTCTTCATTTCGTTTCCATTCCGTTTCATTTCAATTTCGCGGACGAAATTTTCTTTTTAGAAGGGAAGAGTTGTAAAACCCTAAAATCTCAAACATGTAAAATTCCCAAATTGCCCCTCTAATATTTAAATCAATAAGAACATTATGAAATCCATAACCTAAGTTAATAAATCTATAAATTATCTAAATATATATACCTTACATTAAATTAATTATCTAATTTTCCTAACTATGAACTATGAAATCTTAAACATTATTTAACACCTAATCTTTGGCATAAATGTCGACACAGTTACTTTTCATATGGAAATAAAAACACAACCATGTTCTTGTAATATTCTGGTCTGAGGGGGCATATTGTTTCTGGTTCGAGGGCGTAGCTGTGGTCGCGCTATCTTTCTGATTCGAGGGTGTGATTTGGTCGTGGTATAGATCAGATTCGGGGTTTGGTTCGGCTCGTCGTTTCTTTTGTTTCGCTGCTCTTTTCTTCATTCGATCACGTTTCGAGGGTAACCGTATCAATCTTGCTCTATTTTTCTCCTTTGTTTGATCTCATTCATATAGTATAACATGCCACATGAAAGTAATGAATACGTAGTAATATTCATGCATGTAGACAACTAAATATCTCACTTGAAATCACAAAACAAGGTCACCTGAAATGATAAAGCGAGACACCTAGAATAACGGTTGGAAATACTAAAACTAATATTACTCGATTCGTTGCTTTCGGTTTCGATCTGACAAGTCCTATACTATATGAATCGGACTATAGAAAATGGCATGCATGTATACGTTTAAAAGCTTACATGAATTGATAAAATGAGCCTCACATAAAATCATATAAGTTGCACATGAAATAATAACGAATTTGAACTATGCTATTCGATTCATATTAATGTTACACATGCTTTTCTTTTATGATCTATTTGTTCATTTGACACTAATTACATGTGGTACTAAATTATATACAAGCTAAAATATAAGAAGAATACATACGTGTTACTTTGGTGTATTTTCGAATCGTAATAAAAAAAAATGAAAGAATGTTTCGGATTTCTTGTGTAGCGAGAGTTGCTAATAGAAAATAGAAACTTGATATGTATTTGTAATACTTACATATTAGACCTTAAACTTTGTAATATTTACACTTTTAATCCTAAACTATTATAATTTGCCCTAATTAACCCTAATCTAATATTAATAATCATTTGAACAATTTAACGTAATTATATAATTATATAATCATTTATGACTAATTCGGAAAACTTACTAAAATTGGGAAGTGACTAAATCAGGAAACCTGCTAAATAAGGAAAGTTGCCTAAAATAGAAGTTACTAAAAATGGAAAGCATATTAAAATGAGTAACCTAATTCATTGGACTTAAAGTAATACTTGATATTTAATTTGTATAGGTTCCGTGAAGCGGGAGTGATTCTGTGTCTTGTGATCCATATATCTTTGTTTGCTTTTGCTGTTGCATAAGGTACAGATATTCTGACCTTTTCACAGGTTTCGCATGAACTCTTGCTTATCTAAACCTTTGATTTGTGAACCTTTGCTATGTTCCCTTCTATTTGTGAACCTTTGATATGATCCATTTGAACTGAACCTTTGCTATAAACCTTTGCTATGAACCTTATGTTATAAACCTTTGATTTGAACTCTGATTATGAACCCTGCCATTTGTAAACCTTTGACCTGAACCTTTGCTATGCACCTTGGATTATGATACTTTGATTTGACTTAGACTTTACTATTTGATTTGCCTTTGACCCTTTAGTATTATACCCGAGCATTTTCCTAGTCATGAAGGTAACATGACCGTGACATTGATGCACCAATGTCATGACTCCAGTGTGGTCGAGTGATGTTCCACACCGTCCCTTTGTTTGATCTGCAATTGGTTTGGGTAGGGGCGTATGGATGCATCCTAGATTTGATTTTTTTTTATTTGATTTTGATGTAGGTATTTTTAAGTACGTTTTTTCCAAAGAATTATTCGTGAAAATAATTCTCGGGTCGTTTTCCGATGAGAGCTTGACGACGATAATGACGATTGTGTAAAGTGTGTGTGTGAGATGAATAGTGAATTTTTTTTGAGATTTGATTATAATAACTACAATTATGATCTAAAACACGAGCTAAGGCAAAGGGAACAAATAATGCTCATGTAAACACATAAAAGGCAAAAAGAAATGCAAATCCCGAGCTAATCCCGAGATTATAAAATCTAAATGCAAATTAAAAGACTAAAATGCAAATGCAAAAAGTTAAGGGACTAAAAATGTAAAATTACAAAACTATTTTAAAAGTTTAAAAACTTAAGAATGAAAAGTAAAAAGTTTAGGGACTGAAACTGTAATTTTCCAAACTTAATTTTCAACTAAACCTTTAAACCAAAAAAAAACAAGGACTATTTTTGTAATTTTCCAAAATGAAATATAAAAGAAAACTAATTAATATCTAATTTTACTTTTTCTAAAAACTCAAGGACTGAAATTGTAAAAATTAAAAGAAAATGTTTTTGTTACTTTTTCTTTATAAACAGCCTAAGAAGCTGTTTTCACAAGCTTGTAAAAAGCTCTAAGCTGAACCAAATTACAAACCAAATCCTGTTTTAGAAAGCTGATCAACCATAGATTTCTAAAATCTAAAAAGCCCCATCACAATCTAACTAATTGCTATCTAATTTTACTCATGAACAGTTTGGAAAACAAAAACTTGCAACAGATATGTATGACAGCAACTATTAGCAAACTTTGCAAGCAAATTAAGATAGCTAGATGTTAATGGGCCAAACTGAGATTATCAACTATCAAACTAGGCCAAGTGAGATTCCCAAAAACACAAAGTACATTCAGATCTGAGAACAAATAATCAATCAAAACTTATCATGAACTCAGCAATGGACAGGCAGTATATACTGATTCACAAAACTGTTGACTAAATTTATTTCAAACTAAGCTTGTCCAAAGTGAATTTTGACTACTGATTACTGATTAACTAAATGAATTAAAGCTATTCTAACTCAATACTAACAATCTCAAGCTGATTATCAAATAAAACTATAAATCTCAGTTAGAAATTCCAACAGATTCTAGCATTAGTTTGGATTTATATGGATTTATGACTTTTGAACTAGAAACTGCTAAAATTATTAGTTAAACAGTTTGCATATGATGAATGTAAACTATTTGGACCAGAACTTTAGCAATTTAAGCACAAATGCACACAGATACATACAATTCCAAACACACCTTAATCTGTCAAAATAACTAGCAGTTTAAGAACAAATTTTCAAAGAACAATCTCAGCTAACTATTCTTACTCAACATCACCAAGTACACTAGAATCAATGATTATATCAGCAAAATTAACTCTATTACTCAGAATCACAATTATAACCAAATGAATTTAGTAACTCACATCTAACAATTCACAACAGCAATGGAACTAACAGGAACTAATTATCTAAACCTCACTAAAACTAGATCAACTATCATCAATGAAACAGTAACAAGTAAAAATTACACTAACAGATCTACACTGTAACTAACATATTAAATGAAGAACTAGAAATTGAACATGAGGTCTTACAATATGCAGTTCTCAGCTCTCTGAGAACCTCCAAGCTTGCCTATCTCTTGGATAGGCTTATAACCACAACTAATCAATTATATACCACCTCTGAATTCACCAAAGCACCATAACCCTGTCCTTTGACTTTTGTTAACCACAATGTTCTTGGAATGAAATTGAACTGAATCTTCTTCTAAACAATCTCTCTAGAACTACTGAACTGAATTGAGCTTTATTCCACTATCTCAAACTGATTTACAAACTGCTTTAAGTGAATGACAACATTTTTTTATTATTTTTTTCTGTTTTTATATTTTTATGATTTTATAAAAGTAAGAAATAAGAATGACTTGTAAATGTTTGAAAGCTTATATAAGCGTATGAGAAGCCTTTAGAGACAGTTTGATGAGCTTAACAGAGCTTAAGCCATGCTTAAAACAATAAAACTGATTCGAATTCACTAAATCAAAGAGGATTAAGAACAAAACTAAACTGAATTTTATTGATTAACAAAGAACAGTTACAAATCTAATTTCTGAACATAATTTGGCAGAGTTTCAGCTAACTAAACACTATCTAACTACACCCTGAAATGAAGACTAGACCCTTGTATTTATAGCTGGAGAGAGGAGCGTTCTCAGAACCTTCTGGAGATGGAATCTTCTTCTGAATATACTCCTTGGATTCCATACACGTAGCTCGACCAATCACAGCCCTTTATTCCAATTTGTGACGTGTTCCTGCCAATAGAACTCTCCCACGTGGCCTCTAATTGCTGTCACAGGCTGACAAGGTGTCAGGTGGTATTAATTGACCAAAACGCCCCTAAATACGAGGTTAATTGATGGATTAGACAATTAGGGTTCTTGGGTATTGCTGGGAAAAGGAATTGGGGAAAAGAATAAGGCGCGTTTGGGATTTTTTATATTTATTTGCTTTTGTGTTGACTATTTGACCGAAGGGGTAAGGTTGGGCCAGGTGTTATAAAAAATGGAATTGGGCTTTGGGTTTATTAAGGGAAATGGGTTTATTTTTGTTTTGGATTTAAATGTTATAAGTAGTAAAGTTTGGATAAAATCACAAGGACCAGATTGTATTATCTGAAATTGCAGGGACCATTTGTGTAGTTTTTCCAAACTTTCTTTCAAGGGCTATTCTTGTCACTTGTTGATTCTTTGAGGACCATTGTTGTCTTTTGAGCTTAAACGTGATCCGTCTTTGAAAATTACTTCCCGGCATCGGCTTTTGGACCTTCTTTCATTCTCGTGCTCGTGTTTGTTGTTTTTGGCTCGGTTTTTGTCCAATTTTACATTATCCATCCCTGCACATTCAAAAACACAAAAACAAGTATATCTTTGGCATTCGTTAGCGTTTTTGGTCTTTTTGGTCTTAAATTGGTAAATAAAAAATATGTGATTTTACACATATCAGATTTGCTACTACATCTGGTTTGGTGACTGGTGCTGTGTGCAATACACGTCTTTCACATTATTTGGGAGTTGATCACTCCGTGGTTACTATGCTGAAGACTTTGTTTTGTTTTGGCTCGTGGTAGAATGCTAATATAACCTAACCTTTGTCTTATTCTTATCATCATTATTCTACTTTTGTTATTCCCAATGCACATACTTGTTTCCAATTCTGTTTCATTTACTTTGTTGATATATCTGTTCACTGAGCTTTTGAAGCTTAGCCGCATTTACTTTTCCTGCGGCAGGTATTAGCTAGGAGCTTTGGGATGGCTTTTTGGGATGAGAGTTAGATTGTGTGGACCGACCTTAGTCTTCTTAGCTTGATATGAACTTTTGGATTTGGATTTTGTTTTGTACTACATTTGAATTTTACCTTGGGAACTTATGTATTTGTTTAAGTCATTGTTTGACTTAACTTCCATTTGGTTATTNGCTTTTTGGGATGAGAGTTAGATTGTGTGGACCGACCTTAGTCTTCTTAGCTTGATATGAACTTTTGGATTTGGATTTTGTTTTGTACTACATTTGAATTTTACCTTGGGAACTTATGTATTTGTTTAAGTCATTGTTTGACTTAACTTCCATTTGGTTATTTATGTTAAGACTTCCGCTTGCATTTATATCTGTTTGTATCTGATTTGTCACCATAATGTAGCATTTTTACCCTTGTCGGTTGGGGTGTTACTCTCTCTCTCTCTCTCTCTCTCTCTCTCTCTCTCTCTCTCTCTCTCTCTCTCTCTCTTTCTCTCTCTCAATGAAAGTGGGGGAAATGATTTGTTTTTTGCGCTAAAACTTTCATCCCAAATTTGAGATGAAAATGGAAGGAATACAAGTGGTGTAATTTTTATGACCAAGTTGCCCTTTATTTCTTTAACTTTAGACTCAATTAAATATATTATGAATGACACAATTGTCAAATAACATATTTTTCATCACTTTACTCCAATTTTTCTTACAACTCAAGAATACTATCAAAATTTTAACAATCTTTCTTTTTCTCCCCCACCACTTTCTATATTCCCTTCACTTTACTTTTTTCCTCAAGTAAAAACTTGATAACACAGTTGTACTTTCCAAAAACCCTCTTGATAGGACATCATATGTGCATGTTTTTGTGGGACATAACATAAGTTTATAGCATTTCATGGTTCTTATTAGAGTTTGATATTCCTTCCAATTAACCTCGTGTGATTAGATTTATGTAAGGCAGTATTACGTAAGTGGATGCAAGTTGGTCTTTGGGCCCATTAAGGTTCTACGTTTGTATTATAATATACAAAGTTTTAGGGGTGAGCATCGGGTCGAACCTGAACCGAACTGGCAAAAACCGACCCGACCCAAAAACCAAAAAAGGGAAAAACTCAAACCAAGAACCGAACCAAGAAATAGATATTAAAACCGAAACCGAACCGAAATAAATATACAAAACCGAAACTGAATCGAAAATGGTCGGTTCGGTTCAGTCCGGTTTCGTTTGGTTTGTCGGTTCGGGTCGGTTTTCGGGTGAATTTGCTCGACCCTAAAAAGTTTTAAGAATACTTGCTAACTATATTATTTATCAATAAAATTTCATACTTGCTTACTAAAGTATCTTTTAAGTTGCTGAAACATGAAATGAACACTTATTTTGAGACAACACAAAATAAAAATATAAACACGTATTATGAGCAAGAGAAAATATTTTCTATCTAAAAGTTTAAAATGATTGCTAAATTAAATGTGCATTTTATGGGCTTTGAGAGATTTGAGAAAAGTATGAATGTTTACTATCTTAACTACATATAAAGAGTGTATGGTTAAAATGGAATTGTTGAATTGTTGAATGTTGAAAATTGGTCAAATGTGAGAGAAATGTATAGTGTAATTAATATTCTTATTAAAACACTACATTACTTAAAAGTACAATTGTTTATTCACATTGTACAACAATTAAAAGCATATTAAACAGCCAATTAAAACACCCCTTACTAAAAAGTAAAATAAAATTTCACAATGCACAATTTAAACAAGCTACAACATAATCCAAAATATAAAATATTAAACACACTAATTAATGTTATTTTCAAAACACCCCCTAAAATAAAAAGTACATGTTATTATACACATTATACAAATTAATGAAATACATAAATCTTCATATAAGCTAACAAGTTGATGGTACATATAGTTTTGAAAACCGGACCGGACTAACGAGTTCAACCAGGAACCGGTGTCGCCATCGGTTCGGCAAACCAATAAAAGCCATCCGAAAATGAACCAAAGAGGACCCGTTGAAACCGATATAAACTGGTAAATCAGGCCTCATCGAGATCTATTTCTCCGTTTAATGTCACAGGGTACCCGCCACCGCAACGCGCGGGTATCCTGATATACTACATATAAAGGAAAAACCAAAAAGTGAAAAGTGAAAAGTTAAAACTAAAAATGTTGTGACGATTGACGGTGAAAGGTACTTGTTAGTCAATAAATGTTGTGTAATATTGTCACAATGTTATATAACGTGTAAACATAGAGTAATATACATTAGTTCGTGCAAATATATGATTAGTAAATATATATACTATGACATTGCTTAACAAAATATGAATTACGATATTTAAAAGCTACACATTTTTCATACCTTATCACCTGAAATTTTTCGTACTTTGACATGTATGATTATTTTCAATCGAATTTAAGTGTCTGTGTTATGATGATTATATTAGTAGCTTGTTTGGTTTCTTGTGGTATACTGTATTAATTGTAGTTTTGAATAAAGATGTATTTTAAGGCTAACATTAATTATATATTTTTGTATAGATGTTATATCTTTAGCTGTTGTGAAAATAATGAACAAAGATGGAGGAGGAGAGAGAATTCTTATNTTTTTTGATAACCATGGTTTCCGACTTTTTGGCCGACTAATCCACGGGGTTTGAACCCACCGCCACACAGACTCAAACCAGGTGAAGCCCTCCCTTTTCAGGAGGTTGGCGTGGCCAATTAAGGTTGTTTGCACCTAGCAGGAATTGAATTTGAGACATCACACATTTTAGAGTGATAGTCACAAGCCCTTTTACCACTAGGCCACCCTTAAGTGGTTGTTAGCCCTTTTTATTCACATCGATCTTCTGTTAAAAAAATCAAAAACAAATAACTTAACTAACATGATATTATTGTGTTAGGGTATGATGGGTTAAAGAAAAATTTATTTATTTATTTGCGCAATATATATTGTTATAATTTTTACATTAAATTTGACCACTCGTAACTTAAAATTTTGGCTTTGCCCCTGAATAAAATGTCTCATTAGTGTTTTTATATATTTATTTCTAAATAAGACGGTTTATAATTTATGATAATAAACTTGAAGAGTAAAATCCTAATATTATGCAGTTTTCAGGCAAACCCAAACACCTTAATTTAATTAAAGATTGGGTGTAGGTTAACCGAGAGAAGAAAAAACAAACATTAGTCGATTTGTTTAGGAGTTGACTTGTACGCAAAAGCTAAATTGCTATGTTGTTATGCCGACGTGCCACTTGCCCCGCTTTAAACTTTTATCTTTTAACAATCATTAATGAAAAAATAGTCGAATTTGGTGATTATGGATATATGGTCAAAAAATACAATACCTTCTATGTTAAGTTATTTTGTTATTCATCGGTAAAGAATTACAATACTGTTGTGAAAATAATGAACAAAGATGTAGGAGAAGAGAGAATTCTTATTAAGTTGTAATCCAAGAAGTTACAAGAGTGATCTACTTATAGGGTAGATGGTTACACATAAACCCTAATGGGCCGGGCTAGTAATCTAAGGGTGAATAGACATAAGTCCATAATATTAAATTACAACACTCCTCCTTGGATATTCACCATTTATCATACGCTATAGACTGCCTCATTAAAAACCTTATCAAGAAAAAACCCAGTGGGATAAAAACACTTGATGAAGGGAAAAAGAGTGCAGTGCGCATAATACTCCTCCTCAATTTAATGTATATCTTTCGAGCATCGCATGCTAATCTTCTAAACGAGTTTCTCGTATACTTTTGTTGGCAACAACTTTACAATGAATTCCATCAAATTGATGATGTTACGAATAAGTCCTGCAAAAATGACAAAATATATGTGTAGCTTCCAACCCAATATCAAATCAATTGGTTGAAAAGTATACAATGCATGTACAAATATTAAAAGAGAAAAATACACTCTCGTGATACACATTAATTAAAAAATTGGCATCCAAACCTCAATTGCACTTATGTATGGTACTTGAGGACCAATTATTTCTTTGAGACATGTGCAAAAGCAATTTATATAATATGCGTCCAAAATCATTTTATCCATATACGGATTCATTCAACTTTATCAAATAAAGTTATTGATAACTTTATTAATCGTATCTAGAAGTTGAAGTTGTAAGCCATGCTTGAGACATTACAGATCATTCATGAGAGCTCTAATAAAACTCATTTAGAGCGAATTAAATACTTCAATATTGATTGTCTCGTAAAATATCAATAAGATATTTACATCCACCTCGAGATAATTTGTCTCTCAATAATCAACTTATTGTTTTGTGAATTTATTTATTTCACAATTCAAGTATTAAAATACATAACTTTAGAGCTTTTATTTCGGTTTAGCACAAAACCGATTTATATCCAATAGATTTTACATATTGACTTGTACGAACTTCACGTTTCAAGACTTTTAGTATTTGCAAGATACTAAGTTTTACACATTCATGTGTATGGACTTCATGTCCCAATACTTATCGTATTTTTACGAGATTGCATCTTTCCATATTGGCCAATCGTTTCCTTGAGCGCACTTTTGATTTATGATCCTCATTATGCACAATAGCAAGCGCTATATTGTATATAAACAAATTTATTGACGTCGTTTATGTTTCGATTCCATATAACTTTAGACATGATATAATTTATTGAGATCTCATTAGCTATTTGAGGTTCTTTGAAACCTTCATGTCTAGTGTCTCTTTATGAGACTATCATGGGGTCTTTTATACCTCGAACAACCATCTTGTTTTCATGCTCCATATTTTTTCATCGAGGATTTTATTTAGAATCGATTTGTCTATCATGCTTGATGCATGTCATAATAAAATAGTGTCCTTGAGGGACAACTTATAATCAGAGCATGAGTAGCTGAAACTTTATTTTTAGCCAATGTTTATTTATGGCTATTAGATTATCCATTTTAATAATCAATTTATAAAATTTCTTTCGAGGATCAACAGAATATGATAATTCATTCTGAATTTGCAGCTACTTCTCTCCTCCTGAAGGAATTATCCATCTTCTATATCCCATATATGTGCATTTAGGTGGAGTAATTTGCATACAAAAAACAAAAATGGGATATGTTTGGTTTATAACCAAAAAACCAATTATAAAAAGGGAGGATTTATAATAACATATTGGCATGATGCTAATTTTGTTTGTTGTGTATATTATAATATAGCCCCATACAACAACAAAAAAATTTCTCTCAATGTCATTGAAAATTTTAAGTAATTCATCGAATATTCATGATGAAATACTTATTCTGGAATGTTAGGCTCATTTTGAGCTATTAATCATGCAAACTTGAGGTTGCAATTTGATTACCATTTAGACGATGCATCGATTTTAAACTCTAAAATGGTTCATACAATGGATTTGTATGCCTACATATATCCATTTGTTTTCTTTCCAGAAAATTGAGGAATTGGGTCCCCATTCTAGTTGATAGATTAATAATCAATTTTTTTTTGAGAGATAATTCCATTCATATTACAGAAACTTATTCTTCAATAGTTTCGCATCATTAATGACTCGGGATGGTGTAACCGGTCATGCCAAAAATATTATAATTATAGCTCATAAACTTATGTTATGGCTATGATTAGCTTTTACTAATCTTTATATAATGCATGTCGAGGAAGATACAAAAGAATATAATGTATCTTTAATACTTAACTTCGTTTCTCATGACAATTCTATATTTCTTTTGTGGAGCAAAATGCGCTAGCGTATATTTTAAATCTATGAATATAGTGTGTAATATCTTTGACACACTCACATTGTATTTTTGCATAAATAGCATTTTTGTTTGCTCATTTCTTATTGTATTTTCGCCACTACTAGTGGTTTGTCATTGTCATACTACCTCGATCATTGCATTTACCATGATAAATGATCTTTAACCATTTATCGTTATATTTTCACATTCACATGAGGGAATGAGGATCTCATATCAATCATTTTATCTCTTTCACTTGAGAGAATGAACATTTTATTTTGATCATTTTATCACATTCGCTTGAAGGAATGGAGATCTTTATGTTGCAACTTGAGGTTGCCAACCAGTTTCTTTTAACACGAAAATATGGAGCAAATTTAGTAAACTGGTTTATCGTGTTTGTTCAAACATGCCCTTTTCTTTTATATCAAAGCATCGTTCTCGATATATGAGTATATTCGAGGCATTAACCATCTCATTGCATTTTTTCTTTTTCATCATTCAGATGTACTACTTAATATTGCGAAAAATGTGCTCGCATTTGCAAGAATCTCTTGCTTATGATGGTCAAATCTTTCTTTTAGATTTTGACATACATTTAACGAATCTTTCATCGTTAAGTATTCCCTTTTAAGGTCCTCACGAAGAAGATGAGGTTCTCGTAAATATTTTTACGGTTAAAATAGATCTTAACATCAAACGTCCACACAAATATTAGGAGCAAAAAAAATTGATGTTTGAGAACTTTAAATCAGACATATGAACAAAATCAATATTTCTAACATTATGATTTAACTTATTGAAAAAACATATGTATCAACTAGCTAGATCAGTCACATTAAAGACTAATNACTTAAACATTGATTTGAGTGTTGTTCTTAATATGATTGGCTAAGCACCTCTGGTGCTAGCCTAGTTATCATTCCTTTATTGTTTTGATTATGTTTTCGTACTTATCATAATGCTTCTAGTGTGTGCATGCTTTGTTTACCATAGATCCTTTAGTTGTGGTAGTTTTGATGAACCGGTATACCTGGTATGCTAGACGAATTGACCAAAAGACCCTAGCATAGTTGGGTTGCGAGGGAAATGGTTGGGATGACAACAAGCCATTTGCCTTGTGTGCCAATTGACCATAGGACCACTTTCCGGGTTTGATAAACATAAGTAGTTAGAGTATGGCCTAAGATCCGAGAGGCCAGGACATACAAGGACAAATCTAGCATGTAGTGGTACTTAGTGACTCAAACTAGTCTACCGTACGCCGGCTTATGACAGAGGGTAGTGCCTTTGGTTCCCGGCAGGATTCTAGGGAGATAGGCTAGGGAACTTGACCATATAAACCTAATGATACATGTCCTCCTCACTTGAAGCCTTAGAATAGTTTAATAGAAAACACTATCATAAACAGTTTAGGATGATTAGCTAGGCTAGTACAATTCTCTCCCACTTTTCACAACTTCAATTTATTTTCTGTTTTATTTCATTTCTATTTTCTTAGTTTAATTAATCAATCAACTTAAGACCAGCTTTAAAACGTGACACTAGACTTAAATAGGATCCATACCACATAGCTCTTTGGGACGACCTCGGTTTTACCAAATACTAGTCCACACACGACTGGATTCACTGTCCGTTAGTGCATTAGGGTAGACCTTAAGTAATCGAGACATGATAAATTTAAGACCTGGTCAGCAAAACATGCATCAAGTTTTTGGCGCCGCTGCCGGGGAACTATATTAGGATTTTTTTTAAGTTTTTAATTTGTGATTATTTTCGTTTTGTTTTTCTCACTTTTTGTTCAAGTTTCATGAAACATGGAAGTAGTTGACATCGATACGTTAACTCTCGAAGAGTTCCTTGCAATGACTAGGGATGAGCAAGGACCGGGGCTTGTTAGACCAATAATTGGAGCGGATGTCCAATTTGAGATCAAGCCGCAGTTTATGCAGGAATTGCGAGAGAAACCCTTTGCGGGGAATGAGACTGAAGACGCTTATGAGCACGTGGAAAATGTTCTTTACATCACGAGCCTCTTTAACATTCCAGGTGTTTTTCATGATGTAGTTATGCTCCAAGTGTTTCCAATGACACTCATTGGAGCCGCAAAAAGATGGGTGGGTTGCCCGCTGGAACTATCAACACTTGGAATCTCCTCAAGAAAATGGTCATCCAACGTTTTTGCCCTCCTTCTATGACGACAAAACAATTGGAGGATGATCTAGTCGTTTGTATAGGTATATTATCCAAGTAATTTCTCAACGAATAAGAAATACCCGGGTCGTGATCCGTGTGAAGGTGAATGGAACCGTAGTTGACGATTTATGAATTTGTGTGAAGAAAAGTGAAATAAAAGGGATTGTATTGATCTTAAAACTACAATTAAGTAAACACGTGAATAACACACGTAAACAAAGCACACTAAGATTAAAACGTAAAATTAAACGTAAATAACGCAAATCCCGGGCTAATCCCGAGATTTAAAGCAACTAATAGAATTAAGAGGGCTACGGGGGAAAACTAAATTTTATAAAATACTAAATGAAATTAAAAACTTATAAATTAATTAAAAATATTTTTGTGTGAATTTTCTTTAATTGAAATTAATTAAATACGTAAAAATTAAAACGTAAATTAAAAGTGACTTTTGTGAAAATGACTTGGAAAAATTCAACAAAATTTCTAAAAATCCTAAATAATCAAAAATAATTTTTGGAAAAAGAACTAGATTTTTTTTTGTATTTTCTGATTTTTTATTAATTAAAAATGATTAAAACTAATTTTAAATGATTAAAAATCTAAGAAAATAGAAAATAAATAGTAAAAGGACTCAAATAAATCTAAGAAAATTATGGAAATTCTAAATTAATGTATAGAAGATTCTGAGAAAACTACTTTTTCAAAAATAAGCAGTAAACTGCTTATTGGGCTTATTTATAGCTTATTGAAGTGCTTATAAATAAGCACTTCAATAAAATCTGTTAGAAATGGAACAAGCCCACTCCCTAAGCACCAATAGACATTTCTTAACTCATTTTAGATCAAGTGTATCACAGAATATCCAACTCAGTTGCAAGAAGTGGGAAAATAAGCACTTTTTATAAAGCAAATAAGCACTAGGTAGTGTAGAAAGCTCAGAAATGGTCAAACAGACTTAAAGAACCTCAGAACAACTCAAAATGCACACTTAATCCATTAATTGGGACCATTGTACATANCATTTTAGATCAAGTGTATCACAGAATATCCAACTCAGTTGCAAGAAGTGGGAAAATAAGCACTTTTTATAAAGCAAATAAGCACTAGGGACCACAAAAAAAGATCAGGAACAGTAGAAACCACTTAAACAAGCATAAAACAACTCAAAACAGCAAGTAAAGCACACCAATAAGCCAGGATAAGCACTTATCAGTTTATACCTAAAGACAGAAAAGGGTGCTCAGGTGCCCTTCTTTTAGCTTATAAATAAGCAGTCAAACAAGCCAATTTATAGAAGATTAAGGGGGCAAAAGTTACACCACCAAGCAGAGAACACAAAAAACACAAAAGCCCTAATTCTAATATACCAATTGAGGCCTAATTTACCCAAAGTTCAGCAACAAAAAATCTGGTAACAAGAAAGTGTTGCACAAATTTGACTTTTCTTATTGCACTATAACTTTGACTTAACCCAATTTCAACTGCCTAAATCTCTTACTAGATGTTTATTAAACTTGTTTAAACACTTAAATCATAGCTGCAAACACAAATCACAAAAATCACAACAATTAGTGGAAACAGATTCATGAAATGTGCAGCAAAATTGAACAAACAAGCTAATTTTGACTTTTTGTATTATGATGACCAATTTTATTACTTATCTAACTATTATTCACCTAATGTGAGCTATCAATGCAAAGAACTCAGTAGGTAAACAACAAATACCACCAATAAAACTCAAATCCAAACAGTCCTTAAACCTAGTGATTACACTACAATTATGATATTTAACCTTAACCCTACTGATTTTTTAGTTGAAACAGATTAAGTAGATGCAAGTGAAGCTATTAGAACCTAAATAACACTAGCAGAATAACAAGAACAAACAAATGTGATTATGACTAAAGCATGGCAGTTAAGCTCACACAAGTACTCAAATCCACTCAATAGCATACCAATACATAACATAAGCATACAACAAGCTACTAACCACTGAATAAACACAGGAACAGCAACTAATACTAAGCTAACATATTGTAATCTACTGAATATCAAAACTGCAACAA
>LBNU01000347.1:199087-213312 GCA_014162995.1 Artemisia annua
AAAGTCTAGTTATATAAGACTTAAAAACTAAAGTGATGTTTTATTGCAATCTAAAGTTTGTACTTTGTCATTAACAAAACTTAGCAAAGATCGTTAAAATATAAATAACGTTTTTAGGCGATATTTGTATTAACACGTTTATAAAACGTCTTCAGTTGATTGCAAAGCCAAAAATTATGAGAACAAAAGTCTTAGTTTATGGGGCATGTTATAACATATGAATTCGCATCTTGCCAACAATTATAATGAATCCTCCCCATTAGAATGGTTTTTGGTCACAAATCATATTTCCCAAGTGAGATTTTATAATTGTGTAACATTTATTATAGCAAATCCACCACAATGCACAAAATGGGATGTTGAAAATGATAATTCATTCAGGGGGAGAATGAGCAGCAAGAAATTTGGAATGAATTAATATATTATAAATGTTTATCCTCACGATAATGAATATGAACTTGAAGTTTAAGGGACCATTTATATTCCTGATCTAGTAATTGTCAGACATGTTTAGTGACCTAAAGAAGTGACTAGATCATATTTACGCTGCTAGTGCTCTAATTAAAATGTGTGTCCCAAAAGTACAACCAATGAATGGTAGTAAGTCTATGGCATGGCTGCAGCATGATAGACTAATCGATTCCAAATAAAAGTCCTCGAATAAATAAATGAAATGGAGCAAGAAAATCAAGATGGTCAAATCGAGGTAATAAAGACCCCATAGTCTCTTAAAGAGACACTAGACATGAAGGTTCTTGAAAAACCCCGGGTACGTGAAAAACTATGAGANCTAATCGATTCCAAATAAAAGTCCTCGAATAAATAAATGAAATGGAGCAAGAAAATCAAGATGGTCAAATCGAGGTAATAAAGACCCCATAGTCTCTTAAAGAGACACTAGACATGAAGGTTCTTGAAAAACCCCGGGTACGTGAAAAACTATGAGATCTCAGTAAATGATACGTATATTTCAATGTCTAGTAAAGTGTGAAATCGAAAACATAAATGAATCGACGTCGATGGAAATATTGTATACAATAATGTGCATGATAATGATTATGTAAATAAATAAGATAGCGTAATAATCATGGTGAGGATCATGAAAGAATACCTGCAGGAAGTGCAGATGTATCAATGAATGGCCAAAAGATATAAAGACGCAAAGAAGAAATGAAAGAGTAAAGTCTCTTGTGAAGAGACATTGTTATTGGGACTTGAAGTCTATATATATGAATGTGCAAAAATTATTGGATATGCATTGATCGTTATGAGAAAGTGAAATTAAAGTTCTGAAAATTTCGTATATACGGCATGGCACACAATACTTTCGTAAAGACATGTAAATGATTATAAGGAGATATGTTCTCATGTGGTGGATCCAATAATGTATATAATATTTATAAGTCTGGCAATATATTAAGTAATCGATATGTGTCTAAAAGATAATGAATAGAGCTCGTGTGATTTTGAGATTTCATTATAGCATATAAAATGCATGGAGCATGCTAGTTATTTTTTAGAGCATATAAGAAAAGTTCTCTAGAAAACTGCTTGATTGTATTGAATTAATTATGTGTCTGGCAAATATGTTATAATCGCCTTAGTATATAAAGAATTTTGTTTGCGTATGAACTTTATAAAGAGATCTAGATGTGAATATGTTTTAAGTTTCATACAATTTGATTTTATGATTGTAAAGGCGATTGAATGCATAGAAGTTGAATTTGAAACAAAAAGATGCAGCTTGTCGTAGCTTATGAATTGAACATCTTAAAGATGTAATCATTATGCATCATACAAGCTAAAGAAAGATGCTACATATCTTTATACTGATAAATGACGCTCATGTTTATGAGGTCGCATGATGAAGAAAGACCCCTTGATTTATAAAGATGATGATCACAATATCGATTTAAAGTGTCGTACTAAAATGTGTATGAAACATTTATGATTTGCACCAATGGTCATACATGATAGAATATATCATTTGAATTAATTGTGTCTGCAATGAATAACTTGTGAAGTACGATGATTTACTTGAATGAGATGTATGACATACGTTAATCCTTAAAATGGATATGTGAACAACATGTAGAGAATATATATTCATGTGATTCTATCAAGTCACTTCAATGTGCATTTCACTGCCTCAATGAGCTTAAGTGATGTGATAATCAGAGGGAGAGAAGATACGCGTTGCGCTCTTTTTCCCTGGACCATGGTTTTGTCCCCACAGGGTTTTCCGGCAAGGTTTTTAATGAGGCAACATCCCCGAGCGTATAAGGAAGTTATGTACTCTTTTTCCTTCACTAGATTTTTGTCCCACTGGGTTTTATCTAGTAAGGTTTTAAGGAGGCATATTCCTCAAATGGAGTAAAGCAAATATTTAGGTATCTTCAAGGTACAAAGGGTATGGGTTTATATTTCACTAACCCATCAAATATAAGTTTAGTTAGTTTTGCAGATGCAGGATATATGTGTAACTTACCATGATCGATCTCAAAATGGATATATTTTTACAAGTGGCAGCTATTTTTCCTGGCATTCGATAGAGCAAACAATCACGAAGACTTCATTAAACCATACATAAATTTTGGAAAGGAGATACCAAGTATTGATATTCAAGAAATGCTACATCAAAGGCGACAAGGCAATTCTCGTTCACGTGATTATTTCGTGGACCTATTTACAAGATATCAAGTGATATAGTCATCAGAGGGAGACAATACGCGCTGCACTCTTTTTGTCCTTAGTCATGGTTTTGTCCCACTGGATTTTCCTGACAAGGTTTTTAATGAGGCAGCATTTCCTAAGCGTATTAACAATATGGACATCCAAGAGGGAGTGTTATGGATAATTATTAGTGGATGTCCATATAGAGGCCCACAGCCTAGTTAGCTATTAGGGTTTTTACCCTACTGTTTATATTATATATACCCATGAAGAATCTTTCTTTCTCTTAATTCTTGTTTCACAACAGAAGGAAGATTATTTTTGATATTTTATGTTTATTTGAAAGCAAGTAAAATCTTAGGTATTGATACAATTTTATTTAAAATCTTAGGTATTTGAAAGCAAGTATGATATCCGTTTTTACTAGTAACTTACCTTGGTGATGGTTTAACGAACGGGAATAACATCTCTGCAGTAAACTGCAGGGTGTTATCTGCAGTTTGCTTGAAAGTTGAATTTAATATCTTCACATTGCAGCCCTCAACTTTCATAATTTTACAAAAATGGTCCCTCGTTTATACCTTACAGCAGGCATTGTTCCCTGCAGTTTACTGCAGGGATAATTTTCCCTTAACGATATATAATGTAGTAAAACTCAAAAAATGACCGATACTTTTGCGCTCTGAGAGGGCAGATGAGTATCTTATATTGATTTTTTATGATGATGCTATATTTCATATTCACTTCAGTTATTCCAATGTGTGAATCTTCCTGCAACACGCTAGCACAAAGCAGAAACCGCGAACCCACAACAACTTGCTCTAAGTCAAAAGGCTTAATGCCTAATGGCATATGCTTATAAAAGAACAAAGTGCTTGAATTCTAAGAGATGTTCAGACACCACAAAACAGAGTTTTGAAACTGAAAACAACACATTATTGGATACAAACCATAAAGTGACCTAATCATCTCTCATATCGGTTGACCTTTAGGAACGATTTGGTCCTTAAGCCACATGTAAACAGGGACCAGGACATAGTACGCTCCAGCCAAAACACCAGTGAGGAAACGTGCGAGGAACATGAATGGGTTCACTGGCTTCTTGACGTCCTCTACTTTGGGACCCAGCTGCAAATGATAATGAAATAGAATGTCATGAGGGATGAAAAAAGTCAGACATATGTCAAGAAACCTCATATGGTAAAAGGTTAATTCATGTTGTAATTTGTTAACAAAGGGTGATCATATAGTTTATATTCATCTTTAACACATTATTTATGTACTAAATTCAAAAAACAAACTAGAACAGTAGATAAAGCGCGTGCTCTCTTCCAAAAGAAAAATAAAATGAAAATAGATATAGTGTTGTGGCGTTGACCAAACCCCCGTTAAACCGCACTAACATTCACACATTTTGACCGATTACCCAACATGCTGAGTTTGCTACCTCTAGAGAACAGAAGTTCAGTAACAACTATTTCGTAGTAAGTAATGGTCGTTACCTGCAAAGGTGAATCCCCTGATACAGGTTTCACACCGGTAACAGAGCAACCTATGATCAAACCATAACGACGTACCCCACGATACCATTTTGGGCCAATTCTCTTGATTTGCACATCTTTAAATCCAGCCTTTGTAAACCACTCAATGTACTCTTCCTCTTTTGGAAAGAGCATAAAAAAGTCTGCAAAGTCGAGTACACTGGCCCAATTATACAAGCCTTTCCTCCTATCTTTAGAACCCTGTATGCTTCTTTGATGCCTCGTTGTGGGTCAGGCCAGTACTCAATGCTGCAACAAAATATTTAGAACAGTGTGCAAATACCGAACGGGTAACAAGAACATCATATAAATACTCAAAGAATAAGTTTCTATTGCTTCAATCTATTAGACATTTCCGTCGTCTGTATAGTTACAAAATCCATTTGAATGTATGTATTTACCAGCTCGACCCTTTTAACTGTAGATATGTAAGTTGAAACTGCTCATTCTAAGATCAAACTTTTACAACTGAATGAGCCTAATTCTATTTGTCTTAGCAACCAAACTCAATCGATACATCGACTAGGATGAGTGATAATTGTTGTGAACATCGTTCTTGTGAAAGTACAACAAGCAAAAGAAATTTACACTTTGCAAGTCTTGTAGCCTTTTTCTCTTGTACAAGACAAGTCAGTTTGCAACAAAAAATCAAGTATGATATTTAAAAGAGGAATAAATAAAATAACGTTAGAATTTGTTATACAAGTATTTTTTTTACTTTACGCATGATTATCGAGTTTGTTGATGCAAAAAATCCAACTGATTATGTGACTCATAAATAACCAGAAGCGGAAGAAGATTATCCAAACACTCAAAACACTGTGCCAATTATCGTAAAAAGCCAACAATGAGATAACCACTTCCAAAAAAAACTAATCGAAAGAACCCCCCCCCCCCCAAATAAAAAATCAACAATGCAGTTAAAGAAACACACACGAACATCAATCTTAAGACAATTTACCTTCCAGCCGATACATATCTATCAGCATAATCAGTTGGAAAAGGAAGATCCTCAGCATCACCCTCAATAATCTTACACTCCTTCAACGGTTCCTTTTGCCTCGCTTTCGCAAGCTGATGCGGCGATTGATCCAAAATCGTCACATTCTTAGCATCAACATGTTTCACAATACCCGAAGTAGTAAACCCTGTACCACCACCAACATCTACCACTACCAAATCTCGATTAAATAGATCAACCGGTTCCAACGCTTCATCCCTCATATCCTCAGTATAATGACCCGGGTTTGCCACATTATCATACACAATTGACAAAAACCTATAAAACCAAAATGCCTCCTTTTTGTGGTGTATGAACCTAGGCTGTGAAGCTGGCCTAGGTACAGACATACTACATTTCGGCACAATTAAGGATTTACGCGTCGAAATCGAATTCCCACAAACTAAACTAACTTTGGGTGAAAATTTTCTTCCATTCAAATCTGACCCAGTAAATCCCAACCCATTTGGACTTTGGAGCTACTCTTCCTCTTACAATTGCAAGATTTTCAGCTCCATGCACCATTGAAGAAGCCATTACTTCCCAATAAAAATATATATCTATTTTTTATAATAAAACAGAATAATTTACAAGCCAATTAAGCACAATAAATAATTAATGCACTGATGTGTCTGCGTTCCTATTGGTCGAAAAATAATTAATGCTCCTCCTTGGTACAACACCTCTAAGCACAAGCCTAATTACAAGCCCATTAAACACTCAATCTTTGTAACCGACTCTTAATTATTGTCAAAACAAAATCAAATCATTATCCCCAATTAAGAGTTTTAAATCAAATCTTACTCTCCAATATTTCAAAGCTCTCACATTCAAAAAAATACGTGTGTTCCAGCTCTCAAAGATTGTAATATGGAAAGGATTCGATTTGTGTGATGCTCTAAAAGGTTTGACTTTCGATTATGCCCAATTTATATTAATTCATTAATTTCTTTTGTTATTAATTCATATGAATCTTTATGAACAATTTGTTTGATGTGTCTGATTACATGTTCAATTGTGTTTTCTATGATTGATTCATTTTTTTTAGTGTTTCTGTTATTTGCGTGTTTTTCATTTTGTCTTTTCTTTGAAGGTTGTTGCGATACCCAGATAGATGATGCTTTTGACAGTTTCTACACAACAACATGTAAGTTTAGTAAACTTATTTAATTTAAATTGATTTGGGTCTTCTTTTCTTAATTGTAAAAGTTATAGTTGCATTGATCTGGGTTTTATGTAAAAGTCCCTTCTTTGTATCACATTCCATGGTGTCAACAATAGCAATATGCTTCGAGAATGTTGAAGTTTTTGGCAATAAAGAATCATGAGGCAACTAAAATGTCATGCCTAATGCCTTGCAATGTACCAGATTGTAACTTTTATTTTGATGTCCTTTTTTAAATGTAACCAGAACTTTTGTAGTTAATATCTATTTTGTGCAGTGTTGACTTCGAGTAATTTGTTTTTTGGTTTTATAGGAGATCAAAAAAGGTTGATGATATCATAGTCCACAATGACGCAAGGCAAATGGTGTGGTTTGAAAATAGGTCATGTGAAACACAAAGTGTTTACATTTGGGTATGCTCGAATCTCTCTTAAAACAAGGGGATATGTGCCTAAAATGTCAAATTGAATACGTACTAATATTATTTGTGTCTATGATTTTTTTATTATTTTTTTTTTGCAGTCATATGCAAAGCAACTGGTATGCATGTGTGTCAAATCCAAAAGGTGTAATTGATTGCTTGATTTTGATACATGCATATCTCAGGTATGTCATATTGTCTTGTGTTGTTGCTTTAAAATCTTTAACGTCTTCTTTGTATATTTTAGTGTTGTAGTCATCATCCTTAAAGCATTGTTGGTTTTGTTATGTACAGCTCACCCGAGTCATACTTGGTGATTTGGTGTCGCGTCTCTTCAAAAAAGCTATGCATCTCTCAAAGGTAAGCTCGCACACACTCTTTTTAGTAGCTTCATCGTCATAGAATTAAAAAAGTTTACTCATTGTTTTTGAGGATTACTTTGCATAGAATTGACTTTCGTTGATGGTGATGAACTGAATTTGGATATTGGTCTCTATTTAGACCTATAATGTGCTAAGAAAGGTTTTGCCATATTTTAGTCATACACACTGAAAAATCGATGTTGAAAATGTCCAGTCCAATTAAATTTTCTAAAATTATGTTATCTGATAATTTAAGCACCACTGTTAAGATAATCACAAATATTGAACCTTATATTTGCAGGTGAGAAGGGAAGGAGAATAAGGGAGTTGACTTCTATTCCACACCGAACAATTGGTAAGTAGCGACTAATTCCATTTTTTGTGGGTTTCGATTTAAGTTACATGTTATAACTATTTTGTTTCGATTTAATTTATAATATATTTTGCTTTGATTATGTTAATTTGATTGTGTTGTAGCAAAACCCTGCAAAAAATTGATGAAATCCGCATTCATGAATTAGTTTTTACAATTTGTGTGTTTTGTGCAATTTAATTGTGCTTGAATTAAATTTGAAATATATTTTCTGATTTTAATTTCTTTTTAATGACAGACCATATGGTATCATAAAGAAAATGAACCGAAGCAGTTCCTGCACCAACTGTCAAGACACCTCCAGCTCATTTTATATGAAGAAGTCAATAATGTGTGTCCTGTTCCAATGCAAAATGGATCAAATGATGGGTCCATTACATTTTAGGAGTGGTAATTATACAAATCTCATTTAAACTTTCTGATTATTTCTTTTGTTTTTATAAACTACAATCATTTCAATAGTTTTTTTCCCATCATGTTTGGACTATTTCCTTTTATTATGCAGAGTGTTATATGGAGCTAAATTTCTTGACCGGTGATGATGTTGTATCAAAAGGTATGCAACTCTTGAATCTTGTGCATTGTAATGTCATCTCGGCTATGTTTGAATACATGAGTTCGGCAACTCAGAAACTGGTAACAGGTGTAAATTAATGGCTGGGTTGGAGGTGAATGCAAAGCGAAAGCAGATTGGTTTCCTGTTAATTACATTGAAAGATGAGAAGGAGTTCGCACTTCAATAAATATATTGTACAATTAATTGAATTTACTAGATTATATAACGCCAATATAGGCTTAACAATTATCCAGTAGTGCCCTTTATAAAATCTAATATCATAAATTCATAATACTAAAATAGGTACGAACAGAGTTGTGTATAACTGATTCTATGTAGTTTATGCCTTAGATTTTTAGTTTTTACTTTTTTTGTTTGTTTGTTTATCCAAGTATGAACCTAAAGAATAGATGTAATTGTCAAAACTAGGCATGAGTTATACATTATCCAGGTATCCAGTCTTTACCAGTAAGTAGCTAAATAACATATATGTAACATGAACACTGTGGCTGTTAGATGAGATTAGGAACGTGATTGAGTCAGAAGAATTGGACAATTTCGCGACAAATGGTAAACCGCGAAACAAAGACCTTTAAAGCTAATGGACCTTGAGTAAGTGTATGATATTTGTGCAAGATTGCTTATGTTTTTTAATGATAATGTTCACTGTATTAACCCTTAGTTCCCCATTGAATCCCGGTTTATCTTTGTTTTTTCCCTATAACATGGGAACTTAATTGCATGTTATGGGTACATTCGTTGATGAAACACATAAGAGTACAACATCAATCTGTTTACTCAACGTGTTTTATAAAAATGGTGTTGTACTGTTGTAGGATGTTGTGTCCTTCGCTGTTGGAACTTTTTTCCTTATTCAAGAGGAAGAAGGATGGTTGTATCTCGGCTGCCGAAAGTTTCACAAGAAGGTGATTAATGTATCTTTTTAGTTAGTAAACCACAAACATCATACACTTATTTGATTACTAATGTACTTTTTTAGTTAAAATGGTTAAATGATATATCATTGATTTGATAAATCTTTTTGATGAGTTTGACAATAGTAATGTAATCATTTAGGTGATAGATGTCGTATGCCTTTAACGCCATTCATGTTAGNAGTTCCTGCACCAACTGTCAAGACACCTCTAGCTCATTTTATATGAAGAAGTCAATAATGTGTGTCCTGTTCCAATGCAAAATGGATCAAATGATGGGTCCATTACATTTTAGGAGTGGTAATTATACAAATCTCATTTAAACTTTCTGATTATTTCTTTTGTTTTTATAAACTACAATCATTTCAATAGTTTTTTTCCCATCATGTTTGGACTATTTCCTCTTATTATGCAGAGTGTTATATGGAGCTAAATTTCTTGACCGGTGATGATGTTGTATCAAAAGGTATGCAACTCTTGAATCTTGTGCATTGTAATGTCATCTCGGCTATGTTTGAATACATGAGTTCGGCAACTCAGAAACTGGTAACAGGTGTAAATTAATGACTGGGTTGGAGGTGAATGCAAAGCGAAAGCAGATTGGTTTCCTGTTAATTACATTGAAAGATGAGAAGGAGTTCGCACTTCAATAAATATATTGTACAATTAATTGAATTTACTAGATTATATAACGCCAATATAGGCTTAACAATTATCCAGTAGTGCCCTTTATAAAATTATGAACAGAGTTGTGTATAACTGATTCTATGTAGTTTATGCCTTAGATTTTTAGTTTTTACTTTTTTTGTTTGTTTGTTTATCCAAGTATGAACCTAAAGAATAGATGTAATTGTCAAAACTAGGCATGAGTTATACATTATCCAGGTATCCAGTCTTTACCAGTAAGTAGCTAAATAACATATATGTAACATGAACACTGTGGCTGTTAGATGAGATTAGGCACGTGATTGAGTCAGAAGAATTGGACAATTTCGCGACAAATGGTAAACCGCGAAACAAAGACCTTTAAAGCTAATGGACCTTGAGTAAGTGTATGATATTTGTGCAAGATTGCTTATGTTTTTTAATGATAATGTTCACTGTATTAACCCTTAGTTCCCCATTGAATCCCGGTTTATCTTTGTTTTTTCCCTATAACATGGGAACTTAATTGCATGTTATGGGTACATTCGTTGATGAAACACATAAGAGTACAACATCAATCTGTTTACTCAACGTGTTTTATAAAAATGGTGTTGTACTGTTGTAGGATGTTGTGTCCTTCGCTGTTGGAACTTTTTTCCTTATTCAAGAGGAAGAAGGATGGTTGTATCTCGGCTGCCGAAAGTTTCACAAGAAGGTGATTAATGTATCTTTTTAGTTAGTAAACCACAAACGTCATACACTTATTTGATTACTAATGTACTTTTTTAGTTAAAATGGTTAAATGATATATCATTGATTTGATAAATCTTTTTGATGAGTTTGACAATAGTAATGTAATCATTTAGGTGATAGATGTCGTATGCCTTTAACGCCATTCATGTTAGCAAGCCTTCCATGATAGCCTTTTCTTCAGGTAATGATTTTGCCATCCTTCAATGGTTATTTGATTAATTTTTCACATGATAATATTATCAATAACCTCTACAATAGAAGCTTTTTCAAACAAGCCTCGGAGAAAAGTTTATACAATTTGACCCGTTCCCTTTTAAGCTACATTCTTAATTTGAACCCGTTTTATAATATGGAATTATACCTATAATAAATATAGAGTTAATCACATGTTTTCAAAAAAGTTCCCACGCTCACTTAAGAAAAGGGGAAAGAGGAAAACTAATTAGAGGGTTCCTTCGGTTTTGATAGATGATGTACGCAATGCAAACGAGGAAAGAGCCTTTCATGAGTCACGACAAAAGCTTCTTGATAAGGACTTACCGCCACCTCGGCCTGATGACTATCATACCTTCCTGAGGTTAGTAAAGTTTTGTTGTTTAAGATGTTAAGTGACTAAGTCTTCACTATTAAATATTACATGCCAATAAAACATTACGAGTAAAATCTAAGTTTTCTTTATTCGGGGTATAGTATAAAGTTATATTGACCCATAAAAGTTCATTGCAATATCAACTTGTATGTTAAGCACAGATCAATGACCAGTTTGCTAATTTTAGTAATGAAAATGAGATTTGATGTGTGTCATATACTCATGTTTATGGATATTATTGGCCGAAATAGGTTGCAAGATGGATAACATTAGAGGTGGCAATTTCCGACCCAACACAAAAAATAGGTTCGGGTTGAGTCAAAATAGATTTCGGGTCAAGTTTGGGTCGACCCATCTAACCCGTTTATTAAACAGGCCAGGTTTGGGTCGACCCGCCAACCCGTTTAAGGTTTTTTTTTTAAATTAAAAATTATTTATATTTTATTATATAGGCTAAATGGGTTAAACGGGTCGACCCGCAAACCCGTTTATGCCATACTTTATACGTTTTGTTCTCATTTTGCACATTTTTTTTACCGAATTGTGCAGGGTTGCTGAGCCATTAATAGCCATGGTAATGGGAGCTTCTTTTCAAAGAGCTCAACATCTTGCTCAGTGTTATGATAGAATGTGCCACGACGCCAAGCACATATTTATGTGTTATTGTTATTCATCCCGTGTACACTTTTTTGGGATGGAGGGTATTGAGAATATGATGCTGAAGTTACAATAGTTATGGATTTCAACCGATTGCTGCTGCGTTTTGATCCGAGACTCTCATTATGGTTTTTGTATCGATATTTGAGGGAATTCAATTAAAGAATAAAAGTTGAATTATTATTTTTTTCGATTTTTTTTTATTTTTTATTTTCACTTGCATATTTATAAGATGACGTAATAAAAGGGGCCATGGGTGCATGGTGGATAATTCTGGTCAATGGTAACGGGTTGCTATACATGAATTCATTATATGTGGTTTATGCATGTTATCACAAAAGCGACTTGGTTTTCAAATTTCTATCATCCTCATACCATATTGTAAACTTGATACTAGGTCATTTACCGGGGAAAGCCTTTAGCCAAATAATAATAACAATAACAATAACAATAATAACTTGATACTAGGAACAAATATTATTTCATTTTGATCTTGTGTGCATTTCAACCCCGAAATGAAACTTTGTATTTCATTACAAAATAATGAAACTTATTTACGTTCGTTGTTCTTTCTTACTTTATTCTCACACATAATTTCTTGATGCAAAATTTCTTTAAAAACCCCGTGATTTCACAGGTATATAAGCTATTACTTATTATTCCTTGATGCAAAATTTCTTTAAGAACACCATTTGTTGAACGTCCTGTTTTCACACATGTACAGTTATACGTGGCTCTTTCACGCGTCAAAAGCAAAAAGGATTTGAAGGTTGTTATTTTGGATCCAGATGGTAATTTATCAAACACTCCTAAAAGTGTAGTCTACCAAGAGGTTCTTTACGGTCTATGATCACGTATCGAGAGGTATGTACCAATTGGAATATGATGTGATTTATGCCGTTTTCTTGATTTTACATATATTATCAATCACACAAAATGTTTTACTTACACTTTCTTCTTATACTTATTAGGTTATCAACAAATGCTCATTGCCTTACCAAAGCTATCAAGATTTGCTTTTCATCTACATTGTCAAGATTGGAGCACGCGTGCATGGCCGTTTATTACATTCTTAGTTACAAGTATTGTACTCTATATTATCATTGACTTATTAGTTGATATTTCTTTCTTTGTTTTAACACTAATGTTTTTTTGCACGATCTCATCTAAAAAACCATTGGTTAGCACGGGTCTATAAGCTATTATTCTAATAAACGTGAATAATTTACAAACATATGAAGCAACAAAAATAATTAATGCGATGATATGTCTTTGCTCCTATTGGTCTTAAAATATTTAATGCTCTCAAGTGTACAACACTCCTATACGCTACTACTTTCATGTCGATACTAAAGCATCCATTTTTTGGTAGGTCATAATGCAAATCAGTGCATTCACATTCTTAGCGCGTCCAATATTGTAACGCCACAAACATCTTCGTCTATTTTTGGTATGCAATAAAGCCATCATCAATTCATATACGCTCCGCTCCCTCTCTAAAAACCCGTAAATCCGGGATGTTATATGATACAAGTCAAATGCTATTTTCGGATTCAATTGTAAGTTTGTTTGAATGATTATTCTAATATCTTTGTTTGACAAACCCTAAACCTGGCAATAATCCTGATTCAAGGCAAACCTATTTTTGGTTTCGATTGTAAATTTCTTTTTTATCATTTTATCTAATAATTTCTTTTCTATATATATATGTTTTTTTTAACGATTATACTATTTAGGGCTAATGATGTTTATGTATGATCATTGAATGTGCTTTTTTTTGATTGTATGTTTCAATTACACATAATTGTATATAATTAGGTCTATTGATCTTTGATTTTGATGTTCAGTAAATTCTTCTAACAACTACTATAAATGTTGTATATAAAGAAGTTCTTCAAGGTGTATGATTAAACGCTCAATAGGTATGTATAGTATACGTATTCTATCTTTAGATTTTTTTTTTTTTTTTTTTTTTTTTTTTTTTTTTTTTGTTTTTTTTTATTTTTTTCTTTTTTTTTTATTTTTTTTTTTTTTTTTTTTTTTTTTTTTTACTTATTAGGTGTTGACGGAATGGACCTTTTGTTGAAGTGTTAGAATGCTCACTACATGCATTTGCTTATCAAGATAAACATATCGGAGATCAAGAGGCCAGGAACGTTTGTTACACAGATATTTACAAGCATTGTATTTTATACTTTCAGTCACTTATAACTTATTGTTCCGATAGAATAAAATTTCATAACGTTTACGTTCATTGTTCTTTCTTACTTTATTCACGTACTTACATTTTCTTAATCAAAAACCCTCTAAAATCCCGTGGATTCCACGGGTCTATAAGCTAGTCTATTTATACACAATAGACTCCACTCTTGTTTACTCCTCCTACCGATGTGGGATAGAAAGTAAACTACTTTTCCACTTTAGTCATGGTACCGAATGACTAACTTTGAGACCCGATATCTCATTCACATCAACTATATTTTGGACACATAAAGGCTCATTGCGAAGCTCTCTTCGAGGAGAACGCGGACCTACAAACTATTACTTATATATAT